>CAKAOH010000593.1:12717-37079 GCA_916701665.1 Sebastiscus tertius | reverse complement strand
TTTTATTCGATATTAAAATAATTAATCGTACACCAGTAACTTGGTTAAAAATGTTCAAAATTAATAGCATTTTTTATTCAATATTAAAATAATAAATCGTAGGCTACACCAGCAACTTGGTTAAAAATGTTCAAAATGAACAGCATTTTTTATTCAATATTAAAATAATTAATCGTACACCAGCAACTTGGTTAAATTTTTTTTTAAATTTGCAGAATTTTTATTCAATATTAAAATAATAAATCGTACACCAGCAACTTGGTTAAAAAAAATTTCAAAATTAGCAGAATTTTTATTTAATATTAAAATAATTAATCATACACCAGCAACTTGGTTAAAAATCTTATATATGTAATGTAATCATCAATTCTTTTGTATAGTCTATTATAGTCCTACCCATTGGAGTTTCTAAGATGTTCCCTTCTACCAGGAGATGATCAGAAAAGGGGGTGAACGATCTTTTGTCTATGATTGCTTTAGATAGACCTTCATAAGAGTATCCATCTCCATAGTTGTCCACTGCTATATGTAATACACCACCACATAGCAGAATTCAAAGGCGAGAAGTCATCCTATATTGGTGGCCAATCTCCTTGACATTTAGGATGGATGAAATCTTAATTCATGAGGTCGTAGCTCACTCGGGGCCGGGAATACCCGAGGTCTGCTCAGGTTACCAGCAGAGATGGATTCCTTCACACTGAGGTCGTCCTGGCTCATTGGACAGACAGGGCACCATTTGTTGTGTCTGCCTGAGACAGGACAGGCCAGAGCCAAGTCCGAGGTAGCTCCCAGGAGAGAGAACCCAACCCCACCACCACCACCACCGCCACCACCACCACTACTCACTTAATGCCAACGCAGCCGACATCCCTGTCTGTCTGCAAGGGCACTGGGAGAGTGTCCTTCCAGGGGACTGGAATGCTGAAGTGTGAGCCAGTAGGGAGAGGGTGAGTTAATTGTGGAAAGAATCTCCCCAGTGATGTTCCCAACATGGCCAGCCTCATGGTGGAGAGAGAGAATAGGAACAACGTGACCGGGAAGAAGAGAGGGAAGAAATGTAGACCTCTTTGCTTCAGGGTGCAACCTGAAACCAGCGTTGGTCCTGTATTAAAACCTCAGACACAAGTCCTTGCTATCCACATCGTGCATGGTTCAGAGTACGTGGTTGTGAAATCAATAAATAAAATGCATGAAAATAATGCAAACTATTGGTGTAAAATATCCCTTTATAGGTGCAAGGTTGTAAAATTTGGATTCCATACTGGTTGTGTATGCTGCCAGGTAGTGGCAGTGATGTTTCCAGTGTGACTGGTGGCTCTAAGAGGGCTTAACCGGTGACTACCTGAGACTAATGCTGCTCTGCTTGTGTAAGTCAACAGTTAAGCTCATTCACTGCAGTCGACCTGGTGCCTCCATCACTGACTCATTTCATCAGATGTTTTTCTCCCCAGTGTGAACATACTGTAGACTAGTAGGTGGGATGCCACCCACATTTGTTTGTTTTTAATCTCTATTTCTAAGATCCATGTCAACTTTGACACAAATCGAAGTGGACTGTTGCTGTGTGTTAAAGCGGATCCTGTGTGTCTGAAATAAAACCAAAGAGAGGCCAGAGGGGAATGTGCGCTCGTACTACCGCACAGCACACGATTGACTGACGGAGATGACGAATAAACCCGACGCCTGGCTCTTTAGCTAGCAAGGCTAATACATTCACTGATAATTAGAGCAATCTGAAGTGGACTTCATGATTCATCCAGCCACAGTCTGCTCCATTCATCTCTACCCAGCCGCATCTTTGTAATTCAATCCTCCTCTATTGTGTTGATTCTGAAACAATGGCGAACATATTCTAGACCCGGGCTCGTATCACTGTCCAGAACATTATCCCGGGTGGGCAGGATGCTCGATAGTCGTGTCTTTGTGTCTCCTCTCGTTTGTTGTCATGCCAGACAGTGTGGGTGTTGATGCAGAGCAGCCGTGGCGGCCCGATGTGTGTCTGTGGGTTTCAAGAGTTCATCAAACATTAATGCTAATTAGGCCAGGCAGTTTCTAATAAGAAGCCAGTCTCAGGGCGCTGGCAGCTTATTATTTTTAACAAAACATTTTTCTTTCGTCGTGGTTGTGTGTCAGAAAAGTGAGCGTCTCTCTCTTCGCATTGTCTGCACCGTTGTTTTCTCTCGGCGCACAGTGTCGTCTGTTTGGATTGAGCGATGGTGTTTATCTGTGTTTGAACAGACGGGTGCAGCCTTGATTGTACAGCAAACCTACACAGAATTTATTATTATTGTTATTATGGGGTGGAAGAGGGGTGGACTGGCTATTATTGACCAGCGTGGCTAATTACTGCCAGCTTCCAGGCAAATCCTCATAAATTTGGTCAGCGTGGTCGCAGCTTGAAAGGTTTGACGGTCTGGTTATCTCTCATGAAGCCTATTCTGTGTCATCACTTTTTTTCACAGAGTCTGCTTTGTTCATATCGGAGCTGCTTCAGTGCTTCAGTGTGACGAGGCTCTTCAGTAAACAGCCCCTGAATCTGGAAGCCCTTGCTAATAGAGGCTTTACCTAATCTGTTCTTAAGGCTCGTACCTCAGCTTACCGCTCTGTTCGCGGCCGTGCCTCGTAGGCCTGCGAGCACTTACTGTTTATTTATACCACACTGGTCAACGCATGACAGCTTGTCCTCAGCACAGGCTAGCCAACTGAGCTCTCTAGCTTCTCCACTGCAGGCCAGGCTATAGTCTGTGGCCTAACTAACATCAAGTACCAGAGTCAAACACCACTTCCCAGTCCCACATTCACAGCTTTATTGAACCAGCGATGAATGGAACAGCGTGTGTTTAAACAGCTATAACAAACATCGGCGGATCAGCTTCTAAAACTCTCGATTCCCAGACTGAGACACAATCCTGAGTGAGAAACACATGAGGCTACCTCTGCACTGATTAGCCAACGCACCCACACTCAAAAACTCATTAACGCTGTTTTTCATATTGCACTTTGGTTCTGCTGTGTGTGTGGGTGTGACAGCGTTCTCAGAAAGCCTCCCTCTCTCCTCTGCTTGTTCGCTGCCTCTGGCACAGCTTATCGCACAAGGAGTGCTGTTTTTCCACAAGCTGATACAAGTATTTATGTCACATCTGATGGCACGGGGTGTCCTGTGTGCACTGACCTGGTGATGGATTGATCATATCACGATGAAACATTCAGTACAAAGTGTCTACTGTGGAAGGTTTTCTCTGGTTTTTTTATCATCACATATTTTTGCTGCACGAAGGCAGTCGTTTTCTAACACTCATATATTATTTTTTGCACTTTTCTATGTAATGTCTCTGCACGTCTTACAGACGGTGTTGACAAACCTAGCTGACTAGCTTTACACCATACAGTGCTTAATTGGTGCCATAATGTATTTGGTGTGTTATTAGGCATACCAGCTGTAATCCTTTTTTACTTTGCAGGCCCTGGACGTGGGAGCGCTGGATCACACTCTACTATTGTGTTGGAACATGTGCAGCTTAGTGAGTCTGCTTTTGCAGCTTTATGAGCTGATGAAGCTGCTCCAGTGTTACACTACTTATCTGCACTGCGGACTAGTTGAATTTTAGCCTTTTTTTTAGGGTTCGTTACAACTTTTTCATACATCAACACTTGATATAATTCACTGCATTAATGCTCCATTTCGGAGAGTTGGATTGAATTATGCTTACATATTACATTATACGGGTGGGGAAAAAATCAATTCACATATGTATCATTGTTTTTTACAATTCTGAGATGGATGTTTTTAAACAAGAATCGATACATTTGCTTAATTTGAGTCTATGTGGAGGTAGAAAGAAGTTACCGCTTTTGTTGTAGTCTGACAACGTCATATCCGTTCTGTATCCGTCAACCAAAACAAACTGCAGCGATACGAAACGAGAAAGTATAAAACGTTGGAGGGTCTGCGTGGATACGACCTGCAATCCTCCCATTTTAAATCCAAAGTGGTAAACACTACATATACAGTAAAGTATGGAAACACTTTGGGTTTCACACATTGCAGGAAAAGCAGAGCTAGACATCATGGCTAAAGCTGCATGCTAACTCCGTCACGGACAGGAAACGTTATCGTATCGCGGTAACGTGCGGTCAAGCCGGCCGTCACCCTCATCTCCGTGGTCAAATGGGCCGACGCTACAACTGTAGAGCACCCATATACTGACATTTATGTTAAATGCATTCAAACGGCCCACGATGGAGCTGACCATGGATGTATAAAGAGAACAGAGCTGACGGGAGAGCTAGTTACCACCTTGGAGAAGTTAGAGGAAGTACACACGTGCGACTTTACAGTTTTCAAAATAAGGTGTTAAAGGGAACTACAGTATATATACATATATAGAAATAAGATTGATTGGATTATATTCACTAGAAGTATAAAACATTACATGTCCTTTATAAATTAAAAAGAAAATACCACTCATTTTTGAGGGAAATGTCTTTATTCTTTGATTTTTGAGTTGCTTGAAAAAAAAATTAATAAGTAATTCCTGAGAATGATTGATATATTTGACTTCAGGACATCTCTGACTACATACATGCTGAAAATCAAACATTTTTACTGAATTAAATTAGATATTTTCCAAAGTAAAAGTCCCTAGAAGTGTATGATTCAACTTTTTCCCACGGTCTAGTGTTAAAAAAGTTAACAAAAATCACAATAGTATCAAGTGTCGTGATAGTATCGAATCGGGAGATAGGCGAATCGTCCCAGCCCTATTACATTATATAACATATCGGTGAGTTTGTATTAAAAGTTCCTTTTTAGAGAATAGCTGTCTGTGTGTAATGTGTTAACTCCACCACTATGCTACTGCTGGTTCCCCTGTTGGACAGTAACACATGTAGCAGGTTCACATGTTGACTGCGTCTTGATCCTGAAGCTCTCAGGTGTCAGCCTCGAAAGCATTGACTTTTAGTGATGATGGTAAAAGGACTGTGTAGGTGGTATGGAGCGGATTGCTGATGGAGGGAGGGTGGGTAAGGTGAGGTGTGGGGCTTCTTCTTACTGTCTGTCTTGTGCATCTCTTCCATGACATTATCATGTAGGTGTATGCATCCCTCCTCTTATGGCACCTTGGCTCGGTCAATGTAAATTGCCTGCCTCTCTTGAATACTAACTGAAGCATAATGCAGTCTGAGATGCTGAACGTTTCTTCTGCGCCACGCTTCTTTCAGGGGTCATATCTTTTTTATATATGACTGCATTATTGCCATCTTTTCTTCTTCTAATTGTCTCTTAAATACATGTTCAGTCTCTCTAAATGCTAACAAAAGAAACATCTAATTGTAATTAACTCTCACCTATTTATCCTGATAGATGACGTTACGTTTTTTTCCCCTCTGCAGCTGTGCCATACCCTCCACAACATAAGCTGACTGTGAAAGAGCTGTTCGAAGATGGCAAGCCCAACGCCGAGCTGCTCCGCAACCACCTCGTCAAAGAGGGCAGGGTGGAAGAGGACGTGGCTCTAAAGATCATCAATGATGGGGCCAACATCCTCCGCCAAGAGAAGTGCATGCTGGAAGTGGATGCGCCTATAACGGGTAGGCTGGCCGACACTCAGTACGAGCCCAGAGGGGACATTGTGATGGCAGCGCCGACCTCTGACCTCGTTGGAAAGATAAAGAGCATATACGCGACACATACTGCATGAGATCCCCCGTGCAGGATGGCTCAGTACAGATTCCTCCACCGACGCCCTGTTCAGTACTTTGAAAGAGTAACTACTGTGTGCAGGATACTTTAGTAACTAGTGCAGGACCCGTTCAAAACGTGCAAGATCTTAACGGGCCAATTGCTGGTTCTCCGCTCATGCAAACAACTTCACACTCAATACTGAGCTTCCATTGGTCCTGAGCAGTACACCCGCCATCACATTGGTTGCATCTCTTACCAATACTGGAGTATATGCATCATTTGGTGCAAAAGAGAGAGAGCTGTACCCAGCATGCCGTTCGGCAGAGTAACAGTTAATAAGGGCCACCTCTCAGTACACAGAGTGTACACAACGCACGACCAATACATTTGAGATTTAGATTTCCGGTCTCTCTTTCTTTATCTGTTCTTGAATGTACTGTAGCAAGCGTCAAGACAGCGAGCTGTACCCACATGCCGTTCGGCAGAGTCACAGTTAATAAGGGTCCCCTCTCAATAACACAGTGTGTACATAACGCACTACTAATAAATATCACCCGTAGAGCTCAAGAGCTCACACTCAACACTGCACTTTGCTTTGGTCCTCAATACACCCGCCAAGTGTGAAGTCGATCGGATGAATGCTGTCGAGAAAATCGAAAGACGGACGGAGACTTCTTCCATTTTAGTTATATATTCAGACGGCGTAGATGGCAGCAGCCGAGGCAGTATTCCACTGTTTGTCTCAGCCGGCAGCTGGTGTCGACCAGCCTTGCAGGCTTTCAGAGTCAACTCAGTCATCAGTCACTTCTCAAAACATCCAGTATGTGCTCCCTCTGAGCTGACCTTTACATGACCTCAGTCCTAAGGTCGGCACCCTCAGATCCAACCAGCTCCTAAGAAAATATCATCTTTCATTTCTTGTTTTTTTCTCACATAGAAGCTCCCCAGTTCTGTTACTACTCAGTTTCCCTCAACACATCATCATTTTCTCAGTGTACATTTGACTGTGATGATCCATATGTACATTGTTGAATCAATTTGAGCAATAATCAATATGAAACACTTGAGTCGCACCAGTTGAATTGAATCGTCTGCCATGATTAAATGAGCTAAAAACTGTTTCTGTCACTATTACTCCAGTATTTTTAATATCATTGCTATTATTGCTAATGTTGCTAATGCATCAACATCAGTAACAACATTTTAAAAACTGAGAAGAAATTAATATATGACCTATAAGGGAATGGAAAACCTGTTAATGTTCAGAACACTTTGAATCTGCACGTTTAATGAATACAGAGTCTTGTTTTTGTTTCTTTGCAAGTCTGGCTGGTTTTAGAATAAAGAAAGATCAACATATACCAGTGGACCTTTTTAAAATATCAGCATGCCTACTTGTTTGTCTTTTTTTTTCAGTATGCGGTGATGTCCATGGACAATTCTTTGACCTTATGAAGTTGTTTGAAGTGGGGGGATCACCCAGTAACACGCGGTATCTCTTCCTCGGCGACTACGTAGATCGAGGATACTTCAGTATTGAGGTAAGTTTTTGTATCTTCCAGCTTTATTCATTTATAATGATTTATTTTACAGTTAAATAAAAAAAAAACATTTGGGTTGTATTGTGAAGAATGCAGTTAACATTTTGCATTCTGTTGTCAGTGAAGACCCTTGAATACATTTCATTAGGTTTGGTTCACAAATAATGTGAAATATGTTTGGTTGATCAGTCATCCATTAGTTAGTACTGCACGGGTCACACTGTTAAAATGTGATCTTTCCTTTACGAGTTCAGGTAAACTTCTCATTATTATCTTAAGAATGACAGAAAACCACATTCACACTGTTATTTGCTGGATAAGCTCTTTTTCTGGGGGATGTAATGATGCACAATATTCACTGTTCATTCAATTTTGTCAGCGTCGTCTTCTGATTTAATTCAAGCGTCTCGAGATAACTTCTGTTTCAATTTGACGCTATATAAAAATAAATTGAATTCAATTGAATTCAATCGCAATTAAATACTTTAATCGATTGACAGCCCTAAACAAAAGTCAATCCAATATTGCAGATATGTCCGATTGAAATTCAAACAAACGTTAGCTAATGTTAGCTTTCACGTACACTTGTTGTGACTGTGGGGCGTAACGTTACGGCATACCGGAGTGAGCTTTCCCCCACATCATATGCAACAATTTAGAGCCATAACAACGCCTTGCATCACTTTATTCTACTTCCTCGGAGTGTGCGTCGATCCCCCTTTGGTTGATCAGTTCATTTTTATGGATCTGTGGAACATGAGCTCGTCATGCCCACCCGCTGCTTTGCTAGCGCTATATTTTGTGTGTAACGATAACGATGCTTTTGCCCACCATGCTATGCGCAGTGTTTGTTTACAACTTCCATCTATAGCTACTAACATTTAAGGCTTACTGCAGTGCTACTTGGAGGATCTTACTTCAGTGCCAAATGACCAATCGGGTTTTGCTGTCTGAAATTCTATTTGGATGACTGAACTTCAAAGGGCGCAGTTCATACATGTCTGTTAGATGTTAAAAATAAGACGGAGGATTGGAGCAGAGAGCATGGCTTCTACAAAGTGAAACTGTAGTACTCTTATTGAGACTGATGGCCAGAGGGTGGTGGCTGTAGTAACCTTGGCTTCATGGCAGTTACAACGGTGACCCAGATTCATAGAAACACTACTGCTGTGTAACCTGGATGCATTTATACATGACAGTCATATTTCCACAATGCCCTGTGTACGTTAAAACATTGCTGCTAGAGAATACCGCTTTAAGCATCAAATGTTAGCTGTAATTAGCTATAACAAGAAACAGATCATTGATATCAGCTAGTCAAAATGAAAAATATAGTAAAACATGTTCTGTAAGTTGTTGAAATGAGATAACTTTGTCTCAATGAATAGTTCCTGTGAATACTTGAAAGGACTTGATGTGATTTTTAGCTTGAGGCCTTGTAGTATTCCTCTGATTTAACACAACAAAGTCTGTTTACATGTCTTACGTTAAAGAAGTAGTGAAAAGCGTTTTTAGGGCACTGTGGGAAGTCTGATCAATTGCCTCAAGTGATGTCACTTGAGTCAGCGTTGGTTGGAGCTGAAGAGAAGAGAAGTCATGAGGACTGGAGTTAGAAAGAAGTGAGCTTCCCAGAGCTCTGTAGAGCGCTCCTCGTTTGGCTCGAGGCTACATTAGCCGTTATTAGCATGACACACACAGATCTCTGACCAAACAGTTGGCGGTCCAGTTGCATTGTGGGCAATGTTGGTGCCAGGTTTTGCCAAGGAAGAACAATGCTTGGAATAAAAAAGACTACATCTTTGGTTCTGCTGCATCGGTCTTGACCCATTTTGTTTTTGAACTGCCAATGTTTTAAGACTGCAATGCTGAATCAGTGGAGTATTGTCTGAAGTGATCTGAGAAAGGGAAATGTGTTTTTTGTTTTTGTGCGACTGGTGCAGAAGGTAGTTTGTCAAATAGGGGTGTAAGAAAATATTAAGTATCGCAATATTACGTTTTGTGATCCTGTGTCGATTTTCAAAAACTCCGTATTGATTTTTAATGAATAGTTTACATGCAAAGATTAACTCAGTCAATACTTTATTTCTTTTTCAAAGAGATGCTCCCTGTCAGTGTATCTGTCCTCTCACCGTAGAGCTATGATGGTGGATGTTGCAGTGACGATTACATTAAAAAAGTAAACTTTTTTTTACTCAGATTTTATGCATACAGCGGTGTGTGTTCTTTATAAGGTTTTCCTAAAATTAGATTTAAGAAATCACAACGTATCGCCTTGCTTACAGTATCATAACATATTGAATTGTAACCCCTGTATCATGATACATATCGTATGGCCAGATTCTTGCCAATACGCAGCCCTAATGTCAGGCAGTCCTGATTCACCTGTTAATGTTTAGTTTCACTATTTGTTTGTAACATCCTGAGGACATACTTGTTAAAATGTTGCAGTGCCTTCAGGTATATTTGTACAGGAGAGCCTGGATGGTGGAGTGGGCTGTGTCAGAGTCAATAAGGCAGTATGCTAACATTTTGACCACTGTGTGGGGCCTTTTGATGGGCACTGGGCAGTACAGAGGTGGGTGAAATGTCACAGATGAAAGGAGCGGACTGAAAGAGCATAGGGAATGATAGGATGGTGCCCATTTAGGGTTTGTCTCCACTGAGGACCTCAACTATTGGCACTGGGATTATTTTCTCATGTATTTGTATAGAAGAGTGACAGAAGAGGTGGTCTTCTGGGCCACAATGCTTGCTTAGCAGTGTCCTCACCCCCACTGCGGTTGAAGCGTGGGATGGGATCAGAGTGTACTGTACATCCTGCTGTTAACACTGTGTCACAACTAACAATTGATACGATTCAAGGACAATATTTGGCTCATCTAGAGCGATGCGATCCGATTCAGTGCAACTTTAGGACCCGCTGCTTCAGTTCTCAAGATACAAGGCAGTGCAATATTTAAAAAAAAATTAAATAAACCAACTTCTATTCAAGTTAAATGAACAGTGGTTTAACCTGCTGCTTCTATTCTCATTTTCAATATAAACGGTAGAGCAATAATATTGGCGTCTCAGTAGGTGCTTGGAAAGATTGGTCGTGTTGCTGTTGTATTTTATCTGGCACTTTACATATTCTGCAAACAGAGAGTGATTTATCAAGGACATCAAAAGTCAAAATATTTCCACAAGCTGAACCTCAAACACGGTTTGAAAATCTCTCGCTCGTCTGACTCTTCCTCGCCATCAGCCTGCTTCGTTTTGTTGTTGTCTTTCTGAGATGCGCCGCTTGTGCATGTTGATGACGTTAAACACGGGGAGCGTGAACCGGAGTAACATTTCTTTACTAATAAAAGTGCTAAAAAATACATCCATGTAACGTTATAAATACAATGTGCAAATTCTTAGTATCGATACAACAGATTATTTACCTTGCAAATCAATTTTAGATCGCTATACGCCCCCCCGTGAAGTAGGAATATAAATTGATGTAGTTGATGAATCGTTACACCCCTAGTATGCAGACATGATATACAGTCAAGCAATTATTACAATAGAAGTAAAAGCAAGTCAGCCTGGAGAGATGTGTTTATCTTGTGTAGAGACTATACCTGGCGCTGAATGAGCTTTTGTCACTTACCTACTGTACTCTACTTTACAACTTAACACATTGGTTGGTCCAAAACTATTAAATTAAAATTCAAAGTAAAACTAAAATTTCCTCCCAGCAAATGTCCAAACCTCATAATATCTAAATTGCATCCTACATCTATCAAATAAAATCAACAACATGCATTTCCATATAATTTCAATAATATTTGTTCTTAATTTTCAAAGTGGGATCTTTTTTACTTACAGACACATTGAACTAAGGAATTGTCCTAGCACAATGAAGTTAATGCCTACATTTCAAATTAAAGAAAACAAGACAGAATCTTCTCAATGAGAATGAATAAAAAGTGCCTCAGCAGAGCTTTCCATTCCTGTGCTCATGTGTAGGTGCTCATCGGTGAGCCTGGAACGGTACCAGGTTTTAAAAATGTTCACAGGTGAGAAAGCTGACTCACAGCTGTAAGTCGATCCCAATATGGTGGAGGTGTGTAGTGCTACTTTGGTTCGACCAAGGAGAACCATCTGTAGCCAGAAAGTAGCAGGTCCGTTGCTCTATGCTGTCAACTTTCTCAAATCTCTCTAAAGCTGAGCATACACTGTACGATTTTAGCCCGTTTCTGGCCTGTATTTTGAGCTGTACGACTCATTTTAGAGTCGGACCGAATTTCAGCTTCGCCAGGTGTCGTTTGCCATGCAGTGTGACCGGCGAGGACTGATGAACTCCTCCAGAGCGGCCGTCGGACAGATGAATTTCTGACATGTCAGAAATTTGGTTCGGCCGTCCAGACTGTCACACAGTTGGAGCAGAGCCACGAGCCAATTCCCCAACGTCGGCGCCTTTTTTCTCCTCTTTTTACAGTAATCTGAGCGTAGCTATCAAGATAACGATGTACAATAGATTAAGCTAGTAAAACGTAGCAAGCTTTCTTCCAATTCTATCTGCAAAATGGACAAGCCATACTGTCCACGTCTTCCTCACCACCTGTGAGTCCATATAATGTTACGCCGCTGCCTCTTTTTTAGACGTTTCAGCAGACAGGATGGCACAGATGATCAAGGCAGCATGTTTCTGCCTTGTTAGCATTGTGACCCGTACAGACCTCTGCTTGCAAACACACTTTACCTGCCTCGGAGCTTTCAAACTAATCTTCATTGACGGTCAACAACCAGAGCGGTCTGCTGGGGCCGACGGGACCGCACAGTGTGATCACTCAGGTCGTGGCTGATGATCGGACAGTACAGTGTGATCACTCAGGTCATGGCTGATGATTGGACCGTGCAATGTGATCACTCAGGTCGTGGCTGATGATTGGACCGTGCGGTGTGATCACTCAGGTCGTGGCTGATGATCAGACCTAACAGTGTGATCACTCAGGTCGTGGCTGATGATCAGACCGTACAGTGTGATCACTCAGGTCGTGGCTGATGATCGGACCGTGCGGTGTGATCACTCAGGTCGTGGCTGATGAGCGGACCGTGCGGTGTGATCACTCATGTCGTGGCTGACGATTGGACCGTGCAGTGTGATCACTCATGTCGTGGCTGATGATCAGACCGTACAGTGTGATCACTCAGGTCGTGGCTGATGATCAGACCGTACAGTGTGATCACATAAATCGTGAGCTCTGGCTTTACATCGCAAACGATCTACTCGTACAGTAGGAGTAGGAGTTACACAACAGCATTTCTAAAATCGTACAGTGTATTTCCCAGCTTTACAGTATGCTGTTGTTCGCTCTAGCTAACTGTCTACACACGGTAAACAGTCGATTTGATTGGCTCAAATGGGTGAAGCCATTGCCGTATTAACAGGATTAGCTGCGCCTGCGGCCTACAGCTGTCCGCCATTTGATGATCCCCGGACTAAATGATCAATTGATTAATGAAGAGAACGATCTCCTGATTAATCAATAATTAAAATAATCATTAGTTTGCAGCCCCATATTGGTCAAAACAGGTCTCGAGCTCAGGCATAAGTAATAATTATAGTCAGATAACCATAATATGGAATAGTCTGTACGGAGTAACTCTGTCTACATATCAGAAGAAGCAGCTTTGCAGCAGCAAACAAAACAAAAGAGCCAGAAGCTTCTTTCCATTTTCTCTCACTAGCAGAGCTGAACACTCTTTAGAGGAAGGCCACTGAGCTCACTTCAGCTACACAGAAGACAGATAGAGCAAAATGGATATCAGGATGTGGTTACCTTGGTAACATAAAGAGTCACTGTAGCCTCTTGAAGTAGCGTGTTACCTTTGCAGGCCAGCAATTTGCCAAAGTCTAAATTCAGTGCATGCGAGCAGCAATCTATTTCATTCTCTAAGCTGCCCATCTCTATCTCTCGAGTCCATCCGTAGACCCTCTCTCTGGGATCTCTGCCAGAACCTGGTCTAGGTCCCTGTACACACCATGCACATCCTGGAGAGTGTGTGCATGTATGTGTCTGGGTTTGAGGTGTTCATGTCTGTCACACAAGGCTTTGTTGCCATGTGCTTTATCTGCCTCCCCCACTCCAACACACACAGTGGCTGGGCTCTCATTAAAACCATGTCAGCCTGCAGCCTCTCAGAGCCATGTCCTTTTCTCTGCCTCCGCACATGAGAGATCAAGTCACACAGATTTACCTCCACTTCACACTTCACTGTTAGTCCAGGCTCCTCCGTTCCTTTTATTTCTGCATTATCAGTTGTGTGGATACACACCTGCTGACTCTGGTTACCTTAATAATAGCAGGCCGTGGTTGGTTGGTGCATGTTAAAATAGTGAGCAGTGCCTTATCTAAGCACTGAGGAGAGAACAGGTTCATTTGGATGGTAGAGTTGGGCGGATTTCTGGTTTTGCTGGTCTGGTCTGGCATTTGTCATCACGACACGATCTGGCAAATTAAAAAGTAGCCGACATCAGCAACCATACTGTATAATAATAATAATATGGCAAAAACGTAAAATGTCACAGAATGATGTAGGTTTTGGGAATACAGTGTAAATTAGTACACGCAGCATTTTTAGCTTTATAAAATGTTTAACTATGTTGTATGTATGGAGCTGTAATGTATGCAAAAACATACAACAGACAACAGTATCTATCCATCAACACTCATGAACCTTTTTTCCTCTGTCTATCTACAGCACCCATTTATTGTATTTGTTTTGTTTGATAATGTAATGAACTGGGACTGGGTTTGTTATTTTATAACAGATGAGACAGGTGACAGATGGATCTTTTTGCAGGTTTATAAATTGAAAATGTGCAAACACGCTTTAAAAACAGATGTGCTCACAGCTGGCGGTACCGCGAGGTGGTCGGCTTGCACGGTGTGTTTCTGTGTAACATTACGACAGATGCCTCTCTCATCCAGCAGCCTTGTTATGTTCATATAACATTACACTACGTTATCTCTCACTGTCTCGTCATCTACCGCTTTTTTCTTCCTCACCGTGGTACGGCCAGCAGCTCCCGCACCTCGATGTCTCGCCACATATCCATGTTATTCTCGTCTGTCGTTCACCTCCGGTGTGTCTGCAAACATTCCTGCTGCCGTCCCACCGTTTGTTTGTGAGCTACGGCGACCTGTGACAGTTACATCACGGACTGTGCGCCCTCATTTGCAACCGAGTAGATTTGTCCCACCGCTTTTGTTAGCAACCCCGGTCCGTGCCATTCACATCAAAATCGACCCTGGTCTGACCCACCCCTCGACCTGGGACACGAAGCCGAGTCAGTCAACGTGGGTTAACCCTTTCAGACACACAATCAACCCCGGTTGAGTCCTCAGTGTGAAAGGGGTATTTGTGTCAAAGAAAACTAAAACTGCGCCAATATGGCAACAATTTGGATTGTTGGCAACAAAAGAGGTGATCTGAAAAACACTGACGAGGCAGGCAACGTGTGACATGCTGGTGCAGCTTCACTCTCTGCTGCTGCTGCTTCTTCTTCTTCTTCTTCTTCTTCTTCTTCTTCTTCTTCTTAAGTGTTTATTAAAAAGCGAATTATGCAAGCATGTTCACGGCTTTGACTTTCAAGGTCTGTGCATAATCATCCGTACACATCTTTGACTTTTCCGTCTCCCCTCTTCCCACTGTCTGTCCTCCCAGTGTGTTCTCTACCTCTGGTCGCTCAAGATCAACCACCCCACCACACTCTTCCTCCTGCGTGGGAACCACGAGTGCCGACACCTCACCGAGTACTTCACCTTCAAACAGGAATGTAAGTGCAGTGCTTCTCTCAGCCTTTGCGAAGGCCAGTCTGATGTGCTCTCTCTGAGTATCAATCAGGTTTTCAGGTCTCAGACACAGCCTGGGTATAAGGGCATGGGCATGGTACTCACAGTGGAAGTGCACAGGACTGCTCTTGCAGATCAATTGATCATCCTTTCCACACACAACAGACACAAATGAGGAATTAAAGCAGTGTAACTGTGAGGTGACTGACTCCTCTTAATAAAATTAACCAGCTTCCCACAAGGAGGACACGTTAGTCACGATCAGGAAGTCCCGTCACACGATGTGGCTCTTCATCAGTGTTACAGACTCTGCAGAGGAGATGAAGCCTTTTCATGTTGCAGACGATAAACTGCTGGAGCATGGAGAGCAGCCAGCCGTGTGTGCGTGTGCGTGTGCGTGTGCGTGTGTGTGCGTGCGTGTGTGTGCGTGTGTGTGCGTGTGTGTGCGTGTGTGTGCGTGTGTGTGCGTGTGTGTGCGTGTGTGTGTGTGTGGCAGGTGTGGAGGCATTAGTATGCAAACTCAGAAACAAAGACACTTTGGCAGACAGCAGAGACAACCTTGCCAGCTGCAAATAGATTTCACTCATTACATCCCCCCACATACCACCTCATCATTACGCACTGTACCACCGTTCAGTGGTCTAGGTGGTGGTCGTTTGGGGGCAGGGTGTAATACTTACCGGATTAAATAATTTTTTTCTTAATGAGACCAGTCAAGAGTGTGTGAACTAAAAGGAGAAAGCAGTCGGGGTAAGAAAAAGAATAGATTCTTAGATGCATGGTGATTTTCTCGTGGAGATTCAGCATGGATACACAAAACTAAACTGACTAATCATTTCAGCAGTGTGGTATCACATTGGATCGTATTATAGACTTGTCCAGGAGATTAGGTATAGTAGTTGAACATGATCACTAGGGGTGGGGAAAAAAACGTTTTTTGTTTTGTTTTGTTTTTAACGATTTCTAAATAGATTTTTTTAATGCCGGAATCGAAATATTTGCTTTATTTGGTTCTATGTGGAGGTAGAAGGAAGTTACCGCTTTTATTGTTGTAGTCTGAGTAATGTGACGTATCCGTCAACCAAAACAAACCACAGCGAGCCGAAAGGAGAAAGTAGAAAATGGCGGAGGGTCTGCGTGGATACGACCTGCACCCTCCCATTTGAAATCCAAAGTGGTAAACACTACACATCCAGTAAAGTATGGAAACACTTTGGGTTTCACACATTGCAGGAAAAGCAGAGCTAGACATCATGGCTAAAGCTGCATGCTAACTCTGTCATGGACAGGAAATGTTATCGTATTAGGTAGGTAGGTACTTTATCAATCCCCTGAGGGGAAATTTCTGAGTTACAACAGCAATGATAGATCAAGCACACAACAAGAATAAGAATAGAATAAGATTAAAAATAGCAATTTTGAATGGTAAAAGAAAATGTAATTGATGTCATCATACGTCAACCATGAATGACTGCTTGCAGCCGACATATCGTAGTCAGTTTGGCTGCACATTTCAGCAGCATTCACATCCATCACACTGTGTGTCAACTTGCTGTTCTCAGCATGTGTGATGAATGGCCTTCAGCCGTTATAAAACGTTAGATGAGTAGATCCCCAGAGAGGGAATCGAACTCTCTCTCTAACTGCAAAAACTACATTCGATCTCTAATCCAGTGAGTATAGATAGGTGGGTGGTATTTTGTCTTTGCTCTTAAGTAGGATTAGGCAGAATTAAATTTTAAGATGAATTGTTTGATGCCTGAAGATTTTGTTTTATTTAAACATTTATTATAATTTATTCTTTAAAAATGACTACATCATTGTGTATACACACATGTAACGACAGACATTACAGTAAAAAGCATCCAGTCACTAAATAAATGATAAAAGAGAGCTCATTTCAAGTACAAAGCTGTAACCTCCAGACTGTTCTCCATGACTTGAATGCAGCACTCACTTGGTACTGGAGTGTTGTCTTTAGTAACAGTCTTTACCACCCACATCACACCGTCCTGGCTGTGTCCTGGCTGCTCTCGCCCTATAAGGAGTGGACTTCCTCCTGCCCTAATCTGACCTGCAGTCGTTGTGCAAGTGACGCTGCCTGGAAACAATCATCTGTCCTACTACTCCTCTACTGTCCTTCTGGCTCTGTTACTGCTTCACAATACATCTGACTGACCTTGATATCGTCTGAATAAGCAGATACAAAGCATGTTTTGCCATTTGTGGCTGTATTTTGAATTAGAATTGCAGATTGTTCTTATGTGGGATGAGCTACAAAAATGAGTCCTATTCTGTGTTTGCTGCAGGTAAAATAAAATACTCTGAACGGGTGTATGACTCCTGTATGGAGGCCTTTGACTGCCTGCCCCTCGCTGCTCTGCTCAACCAACAGTTCCTGTGTGTACACGGCGGACTCTCACCAGAAATCAACTGCCTAGACGACATACGGAAAGTAAGTGATCAGTCTAATCACTGAAAAAGCACATCAGAAATCTTAAAACTGAAGATCTGTAAATTATTTTTATTTCCAATGTTTGTTTTTTGGGAATAAAATCAAATGACCTATAAGTGCTATTATTTTGGATTGGCGGTTGCAGGTCCATCTAAACCATACAGTATCTGTACTAAGTGTGTCTGTTGTGTTTTCAACAGTTAGACAGGTTTAAAGAGCCTCCAGCATTCGGGCCAATGTGCGACCTGATTTGGGCTGACCCTGGTGAGGACTATGGCAGCGAAAAGACAACTGAACACTTCAACCATAACTCCGTCAGAGGCTGCTCTTACTTTTTCAGGTATTAGACAACATGATGCAGCTTCACTTCTTCACTCCACAGGTGCACTAATACCAAACTCTCAGAACACAAATACCTACAGCACTTCATTATAATAAAAACAATTTAATTTTTTTATCAAAATGTGTATGTTTGTGTCTCAAACAACTACAAACATAATCACAAATGTTAATAAAGTAGAAAACCTGTGACCTGCATCACACGGGTCAGAGGATGTAGCTTCACTTTTTTGCAGGTCAACCAGCTTATTGAGGCACCTGGGCCCTCTCAGAGCTGGTTAACAGATACAAATAGGTTCATACATTAAATATGACTTTTACAAAATAGGTTAACAGATACAAACTGCTTGATCAGAATGGTGGTTATGAGCACCTGCTCAGGTAAGCATGTCGCATTTTTTTACTCTTTCTTTATAAAAGTCTGTTGTAAGGCACTTATTAGTTTCTGACACTGGTAAATGGGAAAACAGTAAAACTACTGCAGTTATCTGTTTAACCAAGTAACACACATTTAGGCTATTCTATGTGATCTTCTTTTGATCACTAATGTCGTATTTTTTCACTTCCATTCACTGAATCACTCCGCTGAATGTGTTCAGAGGCCTCATCCCACTTTGAAGACCTCTGCTTTAGGCAACAAAACTACTTGGTTAGGTTTAGGAAAAGATTGTGATTTGGGTTGAAGTAAGTACGATTGTTATGTAACTTACGTTAGTTAAGTATGTAAGTCGCGTAAAATAAGTCAACGTTGATTTTTGGTTTCACACTGGACACAAACAGCGTGGGTGAAAGTCCTGTGTTTGTTTTTGTTCCAGCCAGACCTCCTCCCTACGTGGACTTTGTCGCTCTTTACTACATCACCTGACTTCCTCTTTTGCTTCTTCTTGTATTCGCACCATGATCAACCTTATGAATAGATGATAATGGCCCTCTGAACCTACTGGTATGTGTAGCAGGCCCCTCGTAACCCATAACTATGAGGCTGACGACTGCTGATAATGGCCATTCAATCGGCTCATATCATTCGAAGCAGGTGAAGATTTAATGATGCAATCGATTTGGTAAATCACTGCTAGTAAACTAGCTAGTAGTGCTAGGAAAGATTTTACGCACAAACTTGATAATAAATGTACAAATGGCTGGTTTCAATCAAATCCTGTCCTGGTCTGAAATCCAATATGAAAAGTGCTGAATGTCAGAAAGAAGCCATTTATTTTAGTCGACCTATGAAATGTTGATTGTCTACTCGTTCCTCTTGCTCATTCTAAATATGGATTAGTATGGCGGTGAAAGAAGGGAACGCTGTAAAAACCCTCACGGAGCCTCATCCAGCTGAGCTCGTCTGCTCTCTGGTTGTAGTCTCCAGCTTCCGGAGAGGCCAGCAGGATCTTTAAACCCCTAGCTCAACAGGCCAGAGGGCACGGCATGCTGAAAATAAATATGAATGCATCCATAGGCAAACAACAGTCGGTGAAGTCAGAGGTGGCCTCGTGCTGTTTCTTTTATTGGTTTAAGTTTGTAATAAACAAAGCGCCTGTAACCGAGTAGGTACAGCGCACGGCATATAACCATTACCACAACGTCCCGGGTTCGTTCCATTCTATGTGAGCGAAGGGGTGAAAAACATTCGCTTCCGGTTGTGAAGCAGATTCACATCTTTGATTTAACTTTGGTGAACTTTCAGTTTGAAAATGGCCTCATCAGGCGATGGTCACTCGCCTGCATTTGTTCATTTGTGTGACCGCGCCTTAAAAAAGAGATAAAAGGTATGTAATAAGCGTTGACCTCCGCTCAGTGTTTTAACAGGCCTGCCTCTCTCTCTCTCTGGTTTTCTTTCAGTTACTCAGCAGTCTGTGACTTTTTGGTAAATAATAACTTGCTGTCAGTAATAAGAGCCCATGAAGCACAGGATGCAGGGTGAGTAGGGTTACATCTTTTTGATTCATTTCCAGCATATTATAATGTAGAATATGTTGATGAGTGTTTTTGTGTGTGTGGCCTAACAGGTATCGGATGTACAGAAAAAGCCAGACGACAGGCTTCCCTTCCTTAATCACAATCTTTTCAGCTCCAAATTACCTAGACGTCTACAACAACAAAGGTTTCTTTTGTCTTTTCTTCTCTCTCTCGTCGTGTTGTGTTCTTGTGTTTACCAGGCTTCAGTCCTTGAATCTCTCCTCCCATCTCTTTCCCTCTGTCAATCCTAGCTGCTGTGTTAAAATATGAGAACAACGTGATGAACATCCGACAGTTCAACTGCTCCCCCCACCCTTACTGGTTGCCCAACTTCATGGATGTCTTCACATGGTCTTTGCCTTTTGTTGGAGAGAAAGGTACATTTCTTGTTTCATTGAAACAAATGCGGAATGGAAAGCCAAAAATAAAGTCTGTGTTGAGTTGCCACTTAGTTCATTGATTTTTTTTTTGGAATCAGACTCACACAGAAACAGATTTGTATGTCTCCACGCCGGCGAGAGCTGTAGCCCGAGGCATTATGTCTTCTGTTTTTTTTGTCCACCTGTCTGTACGTACGTATGTATACATTCTTGAGAATGCGATATCTCAGGAACACCTGGTGGGAATTTCTTCAAATTTGGCACAAACGTCCACTTGGACTCAAGGATGAAGTGATTATAATTTGGTAGTCAAAAGGTCACTGTGAGCTCACAGTTTGCCATAACTGAAGAATTCAAATGCTAATTATGACAATTTTGCACAAATGTCTAACAGGATAAAATGATGAAGTGATGACACTTTGGGCAGACATGGATAGGCATACAACCACGAGGTGGTAATTCTAGTTTTATCTATGAAGTTGATGTTTTTACATGTGTTAGTCCATTTACTAAATTTAAGAAATGTGCCACAGTGAAACGGAACATGTGTCAGCCAAAAGGGAACGCTAAAAATGTACATTAACCCGGCTATTTATTTGTTACTGCATGATTTTCCCCCCTGTGGCATTTTGGGGACTTTCCAGTTAAAGGCTCTTTTATTGTACGTATGTATTTATGGTTCCATAGCTGCTTGTTGAACTTCAGGAAATAAAAAAAAGGTTATATTTGGGGAGGACATTCAGACATACTGTTAAATTACATAAATATATCCCTTTAGACAATTCTGAGTCAGTTTCCACCTCATCACAAAACATTTGAATTCATCACTTCATGAAAGTGTTCTTTTCCAGACAAAAAGTGGAAGCAACATGAAGTCAGTCAGCGTCACAGAAACCTGCCTCTTTTGTTCCAGCCTCCAGTTTAATGTGTCTTCTGTCCCCACAGTGACGGAGATGCTGGTGAATGTACTGAACATCTGCTCTGACGATGAGCTCATGTCGGAGGGAGACGACCAGTATGAAGGTAAAATTGAGAGAGCAAAAACTCGATGCAGACGGCCTTATACTCGTTATAAGTTATAATTTATAGTAATAATTGTTATTATTAATGCCCAGGTTTTAGTCTATATTCTCGGTGTACTGTGATGTTTTTTTTAGACGTTACCATTCTGGCAAGAAAATGGGGAAAAATGGGAATATTTCACAATCTGTGTGATAATTTAGAAATTTAAAGATGTGTGTCAGCACTGAATGGCGGTTACTGCTTGCTTCAGTCTGAAAATACATAATTGAATAAATATAGTAAGTAGTCTGTAGTCTGTTCATCTGCTTGGGTTGTAGATTTTCTCCAGAATTTTCTCTGGTTCTGTGCTCTTATTCTGTAAATTGCATTTTCAGTCTAGTTTTTAATTTGGATGGATTGAAAACGAGCACACACTTAATTGACAAAGCATGCTGGGAGCTGTACTTTTCATGAGAGGCGATTTATACGCCACAGTCTATGTCCCACATGTGTGATGTTGATGAGGGAGTTGTGCTCCCTGGAGTACAGCCCGCTATGCTTTGAAACACACCATTAAACCCCTCAGTTCATCATCCGTTCATCCTTTGTTCTCTTCCACGAGGCTTTTATACAACATATTGTTCATTTGAAGTAAAGCAGTATTGAATAGTCAAGATGGTAAACTGTCTTAACTTGTTCCAGGTGGATCCTCAGCGATGCGTAAGGAGGTGATCCGGAACAAGATTCGCGCTGTGGGGAAAATGGCCCGAGTCTTCTCCGTCCTCAGGTCTGACCCCGTCATTAACCCTCTGATCTACCTCTTCCTTTCTCATGATAACAGTCAAACGGGGAAAGGCTTCTGTACATGTATACTGTATATGGGTCACAATGAGCTCAGTGGGGTGGACGGGGTCAACATTACCAAACTGAACTGCAGGCCACCACGGGGCAGGGAAGATGCAGGAGAGGAATGAATGGAGTCAGATGAGTGCACTATGAAGTTGTATTTGAAAACACAGTGTTGCCTGCTAGGATTAATGAGGGGGCACGAGATGAGTCACGATACACCTAGACTAGGGGTGCAACGCTACGTTTTTACATGGATACGATACGTATCGCTTTCCGTGGTTCCGATACGATTCAAGGACGATATCTGACTCACCTAGAGGGATACGATACAATTCAAGGACGATATTCGGCTCATCTAGAGCGATACGATACGATTCAAAGACGATATACGGCTCATCTAGAGCGATACGATACGATTCAAGGACGATATTCAGCTCATCTAGAGCGATACGATACGATTAAAGGACGATATACGGCTCATTTAGAGCGATGTGATACAATTCAAGGACGATATCCGGCTCATCTAGAGCGATACGATACGATTAAAGGACGATATACGGCTCATCTAGTACGATACGATTCAAGGACGCAATAATATTGGCGTCTCAGTAGGTGCGTGGAAAGACTGGTCATGTTGCCGTTGTATTTTATCTGGCCTTTGCATATTCTGCAAACAGCGAGCTATTTATCAAGGGCATCTCCCTTTTTGAAAAAGCCAAAATGTTTCCACACGCTGGACCTCAAACACGGCTTGATAATCTCTTCTTCGCCATCAGCCTGCTTCGTTTTGTTGTCATCTTTCTGAGATGACGTCATACACAGGGTGCGTGAACCGGAGTAACGTTTAAAAGTGCTAAAAAATAGATCCATATAACGTTAAATACAAGGTGCAAATTGTTAGCATCGACACAATCGATTATTTACCTTGCAAATCAATTTTATATCGATATACGTGTAGTATATCTATACTTGTAGTTGAATCGTAGGAATATAAATCAATACATTGATCTAGTGGATGAATCGTTACACCCCTAACTTAGACTGTATAATGACATTATTTTTGCTGCTACCTTGTTACACTGCTGCTATTGCAGCCTGTCGATCAGACCGGTGCATCTGGCTGAATGGCATAAAACTGTGAAATAAACTGTAAAATAAATAAGAAAAAAAAAATCCAGATGTCACATTTGTTTTCATAAATATTTAGTAGGTTTGACTTTGACACCATTCCTTTGCAAGATGAATATAATGTACATTTCAGTTGTTAACCCTAGTTTATTTCGACTCGGTAGAGGAGACACAGATGTATAATATGAACATTCAAGCGTGTTAACGTCTCAACACTAGTAAGCAATCTTTAAAAATATTGCTTCAGCTGCTAAAATTGACACAAGTTGTCAGTGACCCACTTCCAGAAGTAGGACACATGTTAGCGGTTTGGCTCGAGGCATTTAGAGCTGACAGTCTATCACTCCGCCGACACAGTGAGCGGGCACCGGTTAAATGTCCAGTGATGATTGACCTTATGACCTCTTGGTTACGGAACGGCCTTCGTAACCACCAGGTGTGCGTGCTGCCCTGCTTGCCGAAGCGTAATGTGTCTACTCTGTGTTCTGTTTGTGGACTAGGGAGGAAAGCGAGAATGTGTTAACACTCAAAGGCCTCACCCCGACTGGAACTCTTCCTGTGGGAGTGTTGTCAGGGGGAAAGCAAACCTTACAGACTGGTAAGTGTCTTTTATACTCACTAACTCTCTTATTAAGCATGTGGAGGGGGGGGTTTTAAGTATTTGCTGTGAGCAAACATTTTATCTTTTCCTCATGACGAGGGGGTGAACTTTTATACTGCTGAAACCAATAGTAGCATTCGAGTTTAGTTTGTTTCTTATTTCCAGCGCAGTTACAGTTTGATGTCATAAAATGTTCTTTGAAAAGCATCACAGCAAAACCAGAGGAAACACTGCTGTCTTGTCCTCACATCCACTTTAGGTAGACTAGCTTCCCCCGTCCCGCTCCTCCCTTTGAAGGGTTCTAGATCAATGACAGCATGCCCACCACAGGAAGCACTGGCTAGACTTTGACTCCAGCCCCCCGTCATCTATGCAGCAACAGTTTTCGGGCTCAGCTGTTGGCTGGCTGGTCGGGGGGAGGTCAGCCTGTCACCTGGAAGTGACCACTGACCCTCTGATCTAAAGGTCAGCGCCCGGTCTCGCCCGCCGAGAGGACACGCTGGGAGTCACGCTTTGTCTCACTGGAGGCTTTACAGAAGTTGCGGAGAACCACATGTTGGTGACCTTTTGGAGAATGTCATTGTCAATGTCCGCGG
>CAKAOH010000593.1:0-12697 GCA_916701665.1 Sebastiscus tertius | reverse complement strand
CCCCCCCCCCCCCCCCCGGGCCACAGCTTTCAGATCAGTTAGGCCGGTTCGAACAAAGGAAGTGATTGTGTATTTTTGTCCATCCTTCTTCACTTTGTTTTTCCCACTGCTGACAAAAACAAGTGTTTTCACAAGTGTCACCAATAACAAAGCACCTCATAATGCACTGCTGCATCTGCAGGTCTCTACATTAGTACAGCTCTCATTCATCTTGAATGCATAGCCATTTTCTCTGAGAAATGAGATTTCATGCACTCAGATGACTTTCTTCATTTAGAGATTTGATTAGATGATTCAGATATTCTATACACCTGCACGTCCAGTAGGATGTGAATATGGCTGTTTGTGTAATCAAATATGAAGAATTCCAAAATGCCAGAGAAATATTCCTCATGTAAAGTTCACCACTGAGTATTTCTACTCAATTATGAATGTACAAATGTGTCGTCCAGGCGTGGTCAAGGTGGGTCATTGCTACGCATCTCGCCCCGGCCTTAGACTCTTAGTGCTCAGCCAAATCCCCCCTCAGCTCTCCACACCTAAATCCTCGTGACCCTTTAACACCAACACCATCTTAAATCTCCAACAGGCTTCTTCTCTCTAACCTTCCCGCCCACTAACTAACATGTTTTGATGGCATTTTTATTTATTTATTTATTTTTTTTTTTTACAGCTGCTCTGATTAATGACTGTGCCACATGTGTTGGCCTGTATTCCCCTGTTTATCACACCGCGGTTTTACCGTTTGATATTTACTGTTGTACTTGCTGTCTCTGGCTGTCTTTGATGACTCCCTTTTTTCCTCCCTTCCTCAACTCCTATTAACATAGCAACGATTGAGGCAGCTAAAGCAAAAGGTACGCATGGCTGTCAGGCTCATGTCTCATGTCTTTGTTTTGTGTGTGTTGTTCACCCTTTTAAAAACATACTGTAACCCCCGCCCTTAAAATCACTCTTCTTTTAGAGTCCCCACTGTTTTTCAATATCACTGATTATTGTGTTACTCTACATAACTTTATTGCTGGTTGCTCTTGCATTATCAGTGCCTGTTGGATCTATCATTCAGAACTTTTCATATACTAGGTGGCAGTCAAGCAATAAAAGAATCATAGATAAGATATGAATGACATGAATTGAAAAGAAGCTTGCGTAAGACTAAAACTAGTACAACAAACAATTACTGTTTTTAGGTGCAACAGTGACATGAGATGGTCTATTAAAATGCATTTAAAGAAGTACTTTTAAACACCAGCCTTAGTTGAAACAGGCTTGAGTCAGTGTACATCAGCAAAGTGAAGCCCATGCTACAGAGGGCTAGCTATGTGTATCAGGTTTAGGACCTGGCTTTGTTTGTTGTTGACAAGTATACCCCGGCTGTGGTCACATGGGTTTTTTCTTGCAAAGCGTGGCTCCCCACACAGAGAAAAGCTCGCTAAGACCTGGCTAAGATAAGACCAGGGACATCCCTCCCGGGGACATTTTCTGAAGCTAATCCTGTTAGACCATTTGGCTGTTGCTAAACAGTCTGCCCCTTCTGGTTGATAGTGGCAGTTAAATGGGCCTCAGCCATGAGAATCATTTATTTGATCAAATACATAAAATGTAAAAGATTTAGTCCCGATTTCGTTGGTGCAGAACACATCAACAGATTAGAGTACAGTATATCCTCACAGACGGAGCAAAGGGCCGGTGTGTTCAGGCAGCATAACTTAGTGGTTCCCAACGTTTTTTGTCTGATAAAATTGAATTATCAGTGATTAGTTTGGTTTTATTAAGTTTCCATTCTACTACTACAACTTAAAGTGGAAGAAGCTCGACCTCTCAATGATTAATCTGTTACTATTAGCTATCTATTTTATTGTTTAATCATTAGTTTTATAGCTACGTATTTCAACTGTTTGTCCATCACTTTTGGCTAATTATTTTGACTTTTTATTCATTTTTTGGCTAATTAATTTAACTGTCTGTCCATCACTTTTAGCTAAATATTTTAACTGTTTGTCCACTCCTTATGGCTAATTATTTTTGCTGTTTATCCATCACTTTTAGCTAAATATTTTAGCTGTTTGTCTATCATTTTAGCTAATTATTTTTAGCTGTTTGTCCATCACCTTTAGCTAATTATTTTAACTGTTTGTCCATCACTTTTGGTTATTTTTTTTAACTATTTATTCATTTCTTGTTTGTCCATCATTTTAAGCTAATCATTTTAGCTGTCCATCACTTTATGCTAATCATTTTAGCTGTCCATCACTTTCAGCTATTTATTTCAGCTGCAAACACATACATGCCTTTAATCTAACTATTTAAATTATATATCCATTACTTTCAGTAACCTGTTTTGACTTTTATGTGCGCTTGCTAACTGGTTTTCATGCACACTCAATCACAACACTTAGCTTTAAGGTATTCCAACTGACACTGAGATTTGTGTACTGTGCAGTCAGTATAGCTAGGCTAGCAAGCTTACTGGTTATTATGGCAGTAAATGTACTTATGGTCAGCATCGCACTGATTTATAGAACTATTTGGAGGTCTATTTTTCTCTGAAATACAAATATGTGAATATATTTCTTTGATCAAATGTTAATAGGCAGCTGCAGACGTAGCCTCAGTGCTTCATGTCACAGATATCTGGTTGTGCAAGAGTACTGTTGTCCACCTGTAAATCCACCTGTAAAACCTTCACCTCTAAGTTTAAGTTGATGATTGAAATGATTGAAGAGTATTTCTGAACAGTCTCTTACTCGTTTTCTGTCTGGTTTCCTTTCGGCCGTTTCGGGACGTTACCGTAAGTCTACAAAGTGTGAGGTGTTTCTATTGTTGTAGCTTGTTTACCTGTGCATGTGTTGTATTCACTGTATTGTGCTAGGTTGATATTGTGTTTTGTGTTTATGAAATCCCTTTTTGATTGAGGCAAATGAAACAGCTAAAGAATAAAGTTTACAGCGAGTATTTTGCAGCGACGAGGAGTAGATAAATTACTGAAGATCATTTTTCCTCTTTGGTGTCTCTTCAGCCATTCAAGGCTTCTCTCCCACGAGGAAGATTCGCAACTTCGAGGAGGCACGCGGCCTGGACAGGATAAACGAGAGGATGCCACCACGCAAAGATGGCCAGCTGCCAGACGGCACCACGATCAACACCAACACCCCCAACAAGAATGGCACTGATGGATAGGCAACAGAAACACCAGCCTTCCGTCTTCACACAGCCCACAGCCCCTGACTCATAGCCTCCAACCACTTTCTCTCTCTTTCTGTCTCTCTCTCTCTCCCTCTGTCTCCTCTACTGAAGCTGTCCGTCCATCTTCTGCTCGCCCGCCAACGGGCGGCAAAAGTTAGCGGATACATCGGTAGATAAAAACAAAAAGGAGGCCACAGCGCTGGGAAAACACTCCCAGCTGCTGAAAAAACATACGATGTGTTATCTGGGGAAAAAATATTTCTTAAAGATTAAATATGTTAGAAATATTGTTTAATAGCAACAAATACTTCAATGACACATTTTGCAGTCGCAATGGATACTGCACACTGAAGTCCTAACTTATACAGGTCACAATTATTAAAAAAGGTTATTTTATAAATTAATTATGAATTGATACAGATAGGTGCAGCCTTTGTTATCCAGGAGTTTTAGTCACTTTACGTATTTTTTATTGCTGTTCTCCATGTGTTGGTTAAGGGAAAAATATGAAGTACAAATACTGTAGCCTCGACCGCCTCGTCTGGATCTTGCAGCGTTGTTGGCAAGACAATTTGTGGCTCTTGAGGTTCTACACAGTGCAGTGTAAGCTTATATGTGTGTCATTTGAAAGATACATGATGTTTGTATTGAGAGGTTAAAAAAAAAAAAAAAAGAATAAGGGAAGTAAATTATATCCGAATAATTATTACAAATTAATATTTTATACTTGAAGCAGAAATTTAATGAAGACTTGAAGTCTTATTTTTAAATTTTCCAACAAAACTTTGACGAATCCTCGAAGATGCTGAATGGATTTTTGTTCAGTATTTTGTTCACTTCCACAGTAACAAACATTTTCTTCCTTGTATTATAATTTGTGAACGAAGCGTTTCACACTTCCTTCTCTAAAAGTGGAGGGTTAATGCTTTTGTGTGCAATGATAGTTGCTGTTTGCTGGCTGTTCTGTGCTGGTTAAAGACTTGTGTTCACTTTGATGGCGACTAGGATGTTCTCGCTCCGCTAAACCAAAAAAAAAAGGGAAACGCAGTACAGCACGTCTTCTTCTTCTTCTTCTTCTATCACCACGAGCAGAGCTGCCAATACTCCCACGTCCCGGTTGGAAGCACTTCTTCTTCTTCTTCTTCTTCTCAAGCATGAAGTTTAAGCCGACCTCTCTGGGGTTGAGCGCTGCGCATGAAGATTATCAGAAACCCAACGGACAGAAAAGGACAAGTTTTCTCTCTTCGGTTGTCATTGTGGACAAAAGAGGACATATATTTGCTCAAGAAAGCAGAGGAAACTGCTGGCCATACTGTCCTCAAAAACAGACTGATTGCTCATTATTGCTTTGGAAAATGTCGGTGTATTTAACAGAATTATGGCAGTTTGATTTGTGTTTTATTGTCAGGGTGTGCTTTTTTGGGCTTTCCTTTGTTTCTAAAAGCTGTATCAGTGTCTCCATCTACTGTTGATTATACAGAATGCAGATGGTTTTTTTGAATTGTTATAACCGTGCGCATCAAATAAGGGAAACATTTGACATTGAGTGAAACGACAGCTCTCTGACGACGCTGTAGTCGGGACACAATGGACTGAGTCATTTCCCCTCGGCAGGGATGATACTATAAAAGGTACAGCTGTCTATCAAGGCCTAAGAGTACTGTAATCATCTCAACCACGGCTGACTCACACATACAGTACATTATTTTTACAACAGGTGGTCAAACCAAGATGGGGACTATTAACGCTCGCTGGTGTGTATTTGCTTTTTTCTGCTCTGCAGTATTCAGCCGTTCAGCTCTTCTTCTGGTCTCCACCCACTCCCAACCCTTTAAGACGTGCTTTTTACTAAGACACACACGACCAACTGGTGCTTCGACACACCTGACTGTAACTCTGTTGTCTTTTTTTTGTCACTCAACAAAAGGTGAGGAAATAACCTTTAAGATTTGATATTCTCTTGTGAATTTACCCTTTTTTTTTTTTTTTTTTTTCTTCTTCTTAAATGAGGCGTTTGCACTCGTGTGCCATGCCACCTCGGCCACACATGTCAAGATCTGTATGTGTGTGTGTGTGCGCGTGCGGATGGTGAGCGGTGTTTTTAAAATCACACATGATTTTATGATTCAATGTCGGTAATATTAATCTTGATATCCTTAAAAATTTCCAAAATATTGTTGTTTGCCGTTATGTTCAGTAGACTTCCTGAAGATTTAAGTATTTTGGGTTTACATTCATAACTGTGATGTTAAAAATTTGTTTTTTTGAAAGGTAAGGCTTTATTGGGTGAGCCATACAGTATACTGACCTCCTGTTAGGTCCTATTACATATCTCGCAGAATGTAAAAAAAATATTGTTCATTAAGAATCTTATAATAGCTGTAAAAAGGGGTGGAAAAAAAAAAACTGTACCGTATTTGTCATGCGAGGCCATGAAATCTTTTACGTAGATGTATCACTTGAAAGAAAAAGAATAAAATTCAAATACAGTGTTTTATTTGACACGTCTCGGATGTTGGTTATTGTTATTTTACTTAGCACCGATAGCTCTGAGCCACCAGCTCAGCCGTCGCCATGTTGAGAGCCGTGTGGAGGCAATATAAATGCTCTGAATTACAAATTTAGCACCTTTTTTAAAAGCTGCATCCCATCATTTTGAGCTTCAGAGCCTCTCAATAAGGTGATAATCCAGGATGTCATTGTGTTTCCAGGTCATTCTGCTGCGTTGATGCAGCTTCAAGACAAAATGTGTTTTTCATAAAAGTGTCTTTAAGTGCAGCTTTAAGATTTAGTTTTTTTTTTTTTTACAAACAATGCTTTTGTACAAAATAAGGTTTATTTCCCATTATTAATTTACATTTACATGTTTTCAAAATTTTTTTCAGTGACATATCATACATATAGACATCTTGCTTGGACAGTCAGGGGGTTTGATGTATTGCTCGAGGGCGGTTAAAGCAGAGAGGAGTTGATATTCAGTCAAAGGCCTTTTAACATGAAGATAACAACCAGCTGGGGTTACGGCCTTCTGTAACACAGCACATAGGACGGTAACATGGTGTTTGGTTTTTCCAGATATTGGCTAAATTGTGACGTGTACAGTAATCGTTATGGTCTCTGGAACCTTCGCTGCTCGGTTTCATCACTGTTCTCTAGTTGGAAGGATTTGGTTAGTCATGCTACAACATTTCGGCTGCGACATTTAAAAGACACCACCTTCACCTACAGTACTGGATAAGAAACCTGGATATTGAGCTCACGATTATACATTACGTACCTGTTTACATAGTGACAAGCAGCATTATGACAAGTGTGCGTTGCAAAAATCTATTTACATGAACCAGATTAGTAATAATAATAAAGTAGAACCCATACTGTCACTTGGTTAAATCTCAAGCAGTGTGCTGATTGTAAATACCCCAACATTAAAGTGATTCTGACACGTTATTTAATTGGAAATTAGCTAACCTACTCTATCTTCTAACAACAGTATTTTTAATGAAAGCATTGCTTGAGATTTAACTAAAACTGCTGACATGGAGCATATAACTGGACGTTAGAGTGGCGGGATAAATACAGTACTCATGATCACTGTTTGTTCTCATCTGAATTCTTTGAGTTTCTATCAGATTGCCTGAGTCAGGGCCTGACATGTTACACCAAGTTAATCAAAGCAGTTCAGGATATTTTGTGACTTAAAAATACAACACAAAATATAAAAAAAACAGTGACAATTAAATCCAATTTAAATTAAACTCAATATTCTGTACCATTATTGTGACAAAATAACACAACTTGTATAAAACAACAGCTCACATTCATAAAAAAGTGCCTTAAAAAAGCAAAAGTTCATCCCTGTAGTAACAAGTCCTCAGTGCACGGCATGCCAGTAACAGTTTAAAGTCCATTTTGTCAGTCGTGCACGCTGCACGTCACCGGTACAACAACTCCATCGGGCTCCCGACAGCACTGCAGTGAAACAGCAGCAGAGGAAACAGCCACAGTGACACCTTTTAATAAAAACTTGTCTGGATTACCAGCAGCCTCCCGGTGGGGACAACAGACAAAGGTGAGTCTCCCCAGGTTTTAGACATCAGACCTTTGGTGGAGGAACTGGTTTCAGAGCCTGGAGAGGACAAAAAACAAAAATATATTTATTGACTAAACTTTAAGGAACCATCGGACATTTTCAAAAATACATTTATTCTCTTTCTTCCTGTGTTAGATGATTGATACCACAGTCATGTTTAGTACGCTAAATAGGAATCTACATCCAGCAAGCCTATTAGACTGTTATCAGGCTATTAAATAGGCGTTATCAGTCGCTATAAGCCCCATAGATGTGGGTCAATAGGGGCCTACTACACCCACTAGTATATTTATCATCTACTCACATGGTAGATCATCCAAAGAAGGTTAAAGAACACAACAGCGACCTCTAGTGGCCGTAGTAATTATGACAGGAGCAGAAATCAGGTGCTGTAATATAGACAGTGTGAAGCTCCATATGGTGTTGAGGTCGGGTCCGCTGGATGATGGATGGGTCACAAAACACACGACTTTCACCAGGAGACTAGAGTTTGCATCCCGTGTGAAACCAACAGTGTGTAGTTGTCTTTGTGTTCGTAGTTATTTTAACCCTAAATGCGTTTTTTCCCTAAACTTAACTAAGTGTTTTTTTATTGTCTAAACTTAAAGAAGTTTTTTTTGTTTGTGTTCAAAATGTGATGTTTCACAACATGTTAGAACGTGTTGCTTTCGAAGTTTCGCTTTCACTTTTACAACGTAGTAGGTGTAGTAGGCCCCTACTGACCCACACCTATGGTGCTTATAGCGACTGATAACGCCTATTTAATAGCCTGATAACAGTCGAATCAGGTGATCCAGCAGCCAATTAGCTTAGCTTAGCATAAAGAACAGCTAGCCTTGCTCTGTCTGTCCTAACAGCAAAACTAAGTGAAGTCAAGTCAACGTTTGTTTGTCATTGAATCATTCAGGATCTCATTGTCTGATTACATCGGAGAAATACTAAACTTGTGATCTTGTTTGTGCTTTTCTCCTGTGGTTTTAATAGAAGTTAACAGGTGGAGGAAACACATGGCATCCCAGCTGGTGTCAGTTTGAATGTTATTGTTCTTGATGGAACTACTCCTGGTGAAAAAGTCTGTCAGAGTTAGTTTGAGTTGTGGTGCTTAACAGCGTCGGAGGCCTATGACCTGTGTGTTGAATAACAGTTACCTGGCGAGCAGCCGTGTAGTTCTGGCTCGGGGGTTTAGGTCTGTTCCCTGCTGCAGGTGGTGGAGGTGGAGGTCCTTTGGGTTTTGGCTTTCCAGCCTAAAATTTCAAATAGTGTCAGTGAATGCAGTTTATAGTTATATGATGTATCTAAACCAAACACATGTAATACTGTGTATTCCAGCATGTTACCTGCACTGGCTGGGGGTGAGAAAGAACTGGCCGTGCTGGTGGCTTCCTGTGGCTGCGTGCACTGTTATAGGAAACGAGAGATTCAGTCAGCGTTGCAAAGGTGAGTTTACAGCAGCGCACCTGCACTCGGGTTGATGGTTACTTACGTTGGCAATGTGGGACTTTGTCGTTGCTTACAGATGAATCCGACCACGCCAGCTATGATGCCTGAAACCACTAGTGTAACAATCACTGCAATGGCAATAGTTGCTCCTGCAGAAATGGAACAGAAATCAGTTTAGTTTGGATGCAGTAACTTGTGACTTAAAATTCAATGTTAGTTGTGCAGAAAGCACACGTTTTTAATTCTGTATGCATTAACAAGCGGCAATGTGGAAGTGCCAAAAACTGCAGTTCATTGAATGGCTACTAGAGGCTCCAAATGGGAGTCAGTCCCCAGACCTCTCCATGTTATAATGACCCACTTTACAGCAGAAATCAACATGTTTACAGCCTGTGAAAATGAGGTAGACACTAGATTTTCAAAAAAAAAAACGTAAATATATATATATATATATATAAATATACACTACAGTGACACCTGGAGGTGTGAAAGACAAACCGGAAGTAGCGTGGGCTGAGGGAGAGCAGCCGCTTTAATATTAATAAATATGGATCACAATGATAATTTTGACACTGAAGAGGTTGAACATGTATATAGCGTGGCCGCTTTGAGTGACAGGTCACAGGCTACAGCCGCTAGCTCGACCATGTTTGTGTCCTTTTGGAGAATTGTTCATGCAAATATCGGACAAATAATTTGACTTGCTGTGTTGTGTTGTGTTTCATCCAAGGTGCTTGGAGGAAGCAACCAAAACCTGCACGCTGTGATGACTGTGATGATGAAGTTGTGGTAATTTAGCAGTAAAAACCTCACTGACTAAACTAAACAAAGATAAATGGATTTCCAGCACTGTGAATCCCTCACAGCAGCTTCACGCTCCATTTGTTTGTGTCAGTTTGAGCTGTTGTGATGTTCTTGGAGGGAAACAGTGAAGCCTGTAAAAACGGTCCGTGTGACCAACCGTAGAGCTCTGGGTCGTCCTATATTTACACTACACTGATATTTCTTTGGCTCCTTAAAAACCAAAACGGCCCAAATAGGTCGTGTCTAGAGGGTAAACTTATGAAAACTCTCGCGAGACTCGCTGCTCGACGACCTATCCTACGTTAACCATTCGAGGTCAGTGCCTATAACCTTAACCATCTTTGCGAGAGTTTTGCAACGTGACATCACGGTGACTATACGTGCCCTTCTCCCATACAGTCTATGTGCGCTGATGAACGACTGTCTCACCGGTAGAAAGAGCACTGGACGCGACCTTGGAGTTGCAGCGAGGAGGCATCCAGCCGGGCTCACACTGACACTCACTTCTGTGATTACACACCTGAAGAACACAAAAGAAATCCAGATGTTATCAGATGTTCTCATGCAGCAGCAGACCTGCTAATGCATTAACATCCAAACTAACCAGTAGCACCACAAACGTTTAGGAACTCTTAATCACACTGTACTTAACTTTACCCAACCTCACTGCAAAAAAAAACATTTACCACACTTAGTCAGATTGAACATTCAGCCCCACTCCTCTATGATCTTAACATTCTCTCCATTTCCAATATAAATACATATTTAACAGGTTTTTTTTTTTATCTGCAAGTGTGTATCAGCAATGATTTGGTACCTGTTACATTTCTATGACATTTTTTCAGACAAATTCAGTAAATCTGCACATTTAACATCAGACATGTAAATGGAATAAGTACCATTATATCGCAACTCAAGTCTCCTCCTCCTCCTCACAAACTTTAAATTCAGGATTGAAGCTTATTTGATGAGACAAACTACTTAAAATGTGTATATTGTGTCTGTCTTTCTTAGCAGTTATATGCCATACCTGCTAGAGTATATTACATATTTATATATATTTATATATAGCTGACATATAGCGATGACATAGTTACACTACATGTCAACATTCACCCATTCACACACTGATGTCAGAGGCTGCCATACAAGGTGCCAACCTGCCCATCCGGATCTAATCTAAATACTCATTCACACACCGATGGTTCAGCCTTCAGGATCAATTTGGGGTTAAGTATCTTGCTCAAGAACACTTGGACATGTGACCGGAGCAGCTGGGGATCGAACCACCGACCTTCCGTTTGGTGGACGACCTGCTATTGAGGCCTATCTTCATTTTATTGTCAGCTCACATTATTATTGACTTTTCTTTTTTTCTATTTCCTTTTGTTTACTGTGCTGATGTGTTTCATCACTTTAGTGTTCATTGTTTTGTTTTTTGGGGTTTTCAACACTTTTAATGTTTTAATGTATTATTTGTGTTCCCTAAAGAGCAAAAAACTAAACTGAACTAAACTGTGAGCAGTGTTGGCGTGTACTTACAGCGTTGCCGCTGCATTTTGCTGAACAGTTTGTGTTTTTGTACGCTGTCTGAAGATCCATGCACTCATTCTGGCTGCACACCTGGAGAGAAACAAGTCAGAGACAAAGACGTTGTTTAAATTAATACACATTTAGATTTAGTGTTCACTAGTGTTCCTAGTTACAGAATGAATAACTGTAATAAAAAATGACCGTTTGTATATGAATTCCTCACCCCGTGTTAATTTAAAACACTTCCACATAAACAGTCTCAGTCTCGTGCAGGCTGATACTCATCTGTGCGATCCGTCAGGTTTTAGTGAAGATGAGTTTTGGAAGTAGTGAGCATCCGACTGGATAAATGAGACTGGATTATTCTGCACCAGCTGTGTGACAGATTGTAAACAGATGTTTTGATCTAGTTTTGCTGTTGTTAACCGCAGCCTCCAATTCATCAAGACTTTACTCAGTTCTTTTGATTCTCCGTTCAGCGTGGAGGCATGAGGGGAAAACAACGTTTTCTTCAAGAATTCAAGGTATAACGGGGGGATTAACTGATATACAAATGGTCATTTTGTGGGTGAAATATTCCTTTAAAGAGACTAACTGTTACCTTTCCATCCCCACATTTAGTGCCGGCGTCCACCTGGCCGTAGTCTTTGGTGTAGTCTCCAAAGAAAGCGGCCTTGCAGTTGCCTACTCTGACCATGCGGCCGTAGTTTGGGTTGTCATTACCGCCGTGGCAGAAGAGCTTCCCACAAAACACGTCTCTGCAGAGGAAGAGAGGGTCAAATATGAGCTCACAGTCACTTCAGAGACAATCCCAACTAATTCTGCAAATAAATAAACTTCACATTTATTCCAACACAGGTTGATGAGTCAGCATAGTACAAAGACTATTAGACTAACTATCCTATGGTGAGTTTAGCTGAGACTCACTCTTTCTGACAGGGGATGTGCGTGTTTTCATCGAGACGTCTGCAGAAGGCGTAGTAGGTTCCTCTGGTGTTCTGGTTGTAGCAGTACGTATCGGCCTCTGAAGCAGCTGATCACAAGAGAGGATTACACAGTTAACCTGTGCAAAGATCATTTCTTCTCCTTTTCAAAGCACAACAAATATAACATGTAAGAGCAGGACACTCACTAGGTCCATACAGTTTGACACACTGGTTTGGCCTCTGTGGACACTGGCCGTTGTAGCAGTACCCTAGACCTCCATCACACGGGACACCATTCACAGTAAACACGTCCTCGGGACAGGTGGCGCTCTTCCCGTCACAGAACTCTGCCAGGTCACATTCATCCTGCTGCTGGCGGCACTCCTTGGACCGAGGCGAGATCTGTGTGGATCACATCAGATTTCACGTCTATGTAAAACACTATGAAGTGTGCCAGATAAATCGGCATGCTTCGCTTCGCTTAGCCTTAGGTTGTGGCCAATATACACACATTTGAATAATATATCATATTAAATAGTATGTCATTGATTTGATTTGTTTCTGTTTTATATCAGGTTTCCTTAAACCTGCAATAACTGGCAGCATAAACAGGTTGTAAACACAGTTGAATTATTGAATCACCATTCATTTGGAGTCGTGTTTGTGGCCACCTGATGAATGTCAGTCTAATGTTCCCTCTCTTTTATGTTCAGCAGCA
>CAKAOH010000592.1:0-20300 GCA_916701665.1 Sebastiscus tertius | reverse complement strand
TTTTTTTCAGACTTTTTTTTCAGAATTTTTTTTTACAACATTGTCAGATTTTTTTCAGAATTATTTCAGATCTTTTTTTTCAGATCTTTTTTCCAGATCTTTTTTTTCAGACCTTTTTTTCAGATCTTTTTTTCAGATCTTTTTTCAGATCTTTTTTTCAGACATTTTTCAGATCTTTTTTTCCGACTTTTTTTCAGACTTTTTTTCAGACTTTTTTTTCAGAATTTTTTTCCAGAATTTTTTTTTACAACATTGTCAGATTTTTTTCAGAATTATTTCAGATCTTTTTTTTTTTCAGATCTTTTTTTTCAGACCTTTTTTTCAGATTTTTTTTCAGACTTTTTTTTCAGACTTTTTTTTCGGACATTTTTTCAGACTTTTTTTTCAGACTTTTTTTCAAACTTTTTTTTTCAGACTTTTTTTTCAGACATTGTCAGATCTTTTTTTTTTTAAACATTGTCAGATTTTTTTTCATGAAATTTTTCTGACTATTTTTCATGACATTTTTCGACATGCTATAATGTGACTTTTTTCCATGAAATTTTGACAAACTATACTGACTTTTTTTCATGACATTTTTCGACATACTATACTATGACTTTTTTTCAAACAATGTTTCGACATGCTGTAATGTGACTTTTTTCCATGAAATTTTTACAAGCTATACTACGACTTTTTTTCATGACATTTTTCGATATGCTATACTATGACTTTTTTTCAAAAAAAAATTCAACATGCTATAATATGAGTTTTTTTCATGAAACTTTTCGACATGCTATTATATGAGTTTTTTTCATGAAATTTGTCGACATGCTATGATATGACTTTTTTTCGACCTAAAAACCTTAAAATTTCATAAAAAATGTATAGTACGCCTTAAAAAATGTCATACTGTAGCATATGTAATAGCATAGTATGTAACCAAAGTAAATGAAAAGTCATAGTATAGTATGTTAAAAAGAATATAATAAACAATGTCATAATATCCGTGCCATAAAAAAGTTATGAAAAAAAAATTCAGCATAGTATGTTATAAAAAAGATGACATTAATTACCTCTTTGTGCCTTTTTCCTCTGAAAAGGTTTTAATGGCATCCAACTGGAGAATTAGCACCAGCAAGTGTTTACCTAAATACATCCAACTCCTAATATGATGCAAAACCGTAGTGGATGAAATCACACATTCATTTGTATTTTCTTTTGCAGATTTTTTTGCAAATTTGGCTAAAACTTGCGCTACATTTTGATGCAAACCTGACTATCACAGCTTTTACCTGAACGTAGCCTTTCCATCAGAACTAATGCTTTGCATCAGATGGAAATCTGAAACGAAAACCACAAAGTTGATCTGACACTGTTTACAAGACTTGCAGATATTTTGACAGTATGTCTTACTGTTTGACTTTCTCTCTCTCTCTTCTTCTACTTCTTTTTCACACACATGCGAGCACATGTACTGCTCTCTTTCACACCCATAGACACACACAGGCAGACAGACAGCAGTGGTGTCATCTCCGAATGCTGTGGTCCCATGCTGTCGTCTGGCTGTCACAACCCTTGCGTTGGGCCTGCTGTTCGGGAGAAAAGCCTGCATTGGGCAGATCCTATTTAGACAGATTAAAAAATCCATGTCCAGCTGTCTGCATCAGTCAACACACTGCCTCTCTGATGGTTCCACCAGATACACCACTGCTCTGCTGTGTTCCTGCCTCTCTCTTTCTGTCTATCCCACATCCATCTCTTTTTATCTGGAAGCATTACCTCCCATGTCTCTCTGTCTCCACTCTGCTTATTCTCCCGCTGATCTTTATTTTCGTTGCCGTTTCCCTGTAAGACTATGATTTAGTGCTTGAAGCACAGGAGCTGCTGTCACAGGGGTTTTAGCAGTTGAATTAGATTAAGCAGAGCACAACAAATGCTGGTGGGGATGAGTTGGCTTTTCTCGGCAGCGTGGCGCTGTAAGCCTTTTTTCCCTCAAAGACTATGGAGATACACAAGTGGTGTGGCTTTCAAGGTACAGGGTGAGACAGTGGGTCTAAACTGTTTCCCCTTTGTCTCACAGATGACGCATCAACACTTACATGAATGATAATACAAGATTAGTTTACCCGTGAAGCAACATAAAAATAGGACCATGCTGTACATATCGTTGAGGCGATTTCAATGCAACTAAACAACATATACAGTACAGCTTTGCACCAAAATTAAGATGGAAACACTTTGAGGTACCAAACGGAAGTATAGATTTGTTATTTTAAACTCTGCATGAAAACCTTATTGGATTGGACATGGCGGCTCAGCTGTGTGTGTGAGTTGCTGCGTACTCGCATGTGTCTGCTTGTAGAGATCTAAGCACTGAAGCATGCATGAATTCATATCGGTAATGTAGTGTGCATTTTGAATGTGATTGTTGTGTGTGTGTGTGTGTGTGGGGGGGGGGATAGAGGAAGAGAGAGAGGCAGAGAGACCCCCATTAGTCGCTCTGGCCCGAGGCTGAATCCTTGATGATGTCAAACAGTGTAGTAATGGTCCTGTGTCTCCCCCTCTGTCCTGTGGTCCATTCATCCTCTACTCCCTCCCTCCACAGATCTCCACCCTTCCTCTCCTCTTCCTCCGCTCCATCACCTCGTCGCTTCATGCTTTTTCCAAACCAACACACCCATCGTAGTAGTAGGTAGTAGTTGGACTTTGTTGTATATATTGTGAGACCAAGCAGGCTATAATGTCTTGCTATATGGCTAGGGGTAATTTGGTATTTTGAGAGAAAGGAAATCCTCCTCCCGTTCTTGCTTTTTAAAAAGTGTCTCAATAATATGGTTTCCTGGTCTTATTTAGGGGATATTAGGTACTTTTTATGTGAACTGTGTGAAGTTAACTCTTCTAAAGTTCACTCTGTGGACATCCACGGTCCATGTCTGTGTACAGACAATTGAAGTCTGTATGGACATTTACATCATGGCGGCTTTAGAGACTGGAGCTACAATCCCTGCATGTGTTGTGTTGTTTCATGGAAAGAACTAAGCACTAATTATAAAGAAAATGAAAGAAGAAGACTGTATTTAATTGGTGCACTTGCTAACGTAACTTTGTGAGTCTTCTACTCAGTGCTGAACACAGAAATGTGAAAATACAATTAATTCATGAATTTACTTTGGTTCTAAATGAAGTAGTTTTCCTTTCACAGAAACTCCTCTGGAGATGATTAACTTCATCTCGTCTGTATTTTTTGTAAAATTAGTATACAATTACATACCGTAGTTTTACCGTAGTAGACACTTACTAGGAAATTATCAGGAAATTACCCGTAAATAAAACAATGGAGCAGCTGGGTGTCTCTGCACATTGTAACACAAACTTGTGTAAGTGATATCAGCATGACAAATTTGACATTTCCCATTTATTCACAGCCTCAATTTCATACCACAGATAGTCTGATATGGGATTAAGAGAAATATGAGTCTTTCTTGTGTGACTGCACTCTAAGAAACAATAGAGTCTGTTCTCAGCCAAACTCTGCCAAAGAATGATTTCCCTGAGAGATACTGAAAATAATAGAGGCCTGGAATATGAGAGGACTGAGTCAGCCAACAACAACTCCTCAATGAGCAGGTATTTCACTTGTTATGAATGAGTAGACAGAAAGATACATAGACAGAAAGATACATAGATAGAAAGATAGAAAGATAGATAGATAGATAGATAGATGCATAGACAGACAGACAGACAGACAGACAGACAGTAGGGCTGTCAAAGTTATCGCGATAATAACCTGAAGGAGGTTAAATAACACTTACGCTAAATTTTGTTCAGGAAAAACTGGCATGGCCATTTTCAAAGGGGTCCCTTGACCTCTGACCTCAAGATATGTGAATGAAAATGGGTTCTCTGGGTACCCACGAGTCTCCCCTTTACAGACATGCCCACTTTATGATAATCACATGCAGTTTGGGGCAAGTCATAGTCAAGTCAGCACACTGACACACTGACAGCTGTTGTTGCCTGTTGGGCTGCAGTTTGCCATGTTATGATTTGAGCATATCTTTTATGCTAAATGCAGTACCTGTGAGGGTTTCTGGACTATATGTCATTTTTTTGTGTTGTTAATTGATTTCCAATAATAAATATATACATACATTTGCATAAAGCAGCATATTTTCACACTTCAATGTTGATAAGAGTATTAAATACTTGACAAATCTCCCTTCAAGGTGCATTTTAAACAGATATGTGCGATTAATCGCTAGATAGATAGATAGATAGATAGATAGATAGATAGACAGATAGATAGATAGACAGATAGATAGATAGATAGATAGATGACCTACAAAGGCTCCATCACCGGGAGGCATGGATGGAGTCACCAGACAGCCATATAGAGCTGGAACCCTTTAAACACCATCACAATGCGCTGTTAACTCCCCCGTCAACAACTAGTCCCGACGGGTTGTCCGCATGTGAGGGCAGCGAGATGGAGGAATGAATCGGAAGGCGTCGGAAAATAGATGACAGAAAATGAAAGAGAAGAAGCGGGGTGTGTGCACAAGAACGAGGCTTCTCCTGTCTTGGCCCTAATGGTCCAAATGAGGCTGGGGGAGAGGATGTATGTGTGTGTGTGTGTGTGTGTGTGTGTGTGTGGTGGGACTGAGACTGAAGGAGAGAGTGGGGATGCAGGAGGGAGGGTGGGGCTGAAGGGGTCTGAGCCTGGAGACAGAGGCGGACCAGAGCTAAGTGACTCAGGCTCAACACCATATGAGCTGGCAGCTTGTCACATCCCAGCCCATCACTGAGGGGCCAGATAGCAGAGCCTGTTTCACCACAGAGCAGCTCCCATCACTTCAGAAACACACACACACACACACGTGGTTTAGATCATTTCATTGTTTTTAGACCAACGTGATTGAAGGCCCGTTCACACACAAAACTTTTATGTCGAGTTGGTGACATTTGATGTGAATTCGCACCATTCACCAATATCTGACCTTGCTGACTTTGAGGGAACGGAGAGCTAGAGAGTCCACAATGGAGGAAGCTATAGTAGCTTATTAGCTTTGTCGCACCATCCAATTTACACTCCACTGTAAGTGATAACCATGGATGTATAAAGAGAACTGGACACAGCGTTGGAGGCGGGCTCCCGTTCATTCCTATGAGAGTTGCTTAGTGTCAAGCATGAAGCCAAAATGGCTCGATTGCCGGCGAGCTTCCGCATCCATTGGGCCCATAAAGCAGGCGCAGTAGTGTTTCCTTTAACTCCGCCTCCCAGCCCTCTCTCCAGTGTCGGCCTCATTCACATGAACGGAGGAAGGAAAATAACTCTGGATTCGGCTATTAGTGCATTTTACAACTTTTAGGACCTAATGATTTAAATAAGGGATAGTAGAGTGTTCGTATTGGGAAGTTGATTCAGCTAAAAAAAAAACATAATCCGCTGAGTTACAGATGTCTCTTTCCCAATGTAAGTCTATAGAAAAAAGTATTTTTAGGCCCGATGGCATCACGTGACTGACACAGAAGTTGTAGTACGAACGTTTGGCCACTACAGAAATTTGCTTCGAAGCCCGGCGCTCTTTCTGGATGCTTGGTGCTGAACTGCTCCACAAAGATGCCATGTTTTGAAGACAGCTATGAGAGGGGAGTTGATGGTACACGTCTTTGAATAAATTGTGAAATTATTGTTCCGAGAGCGACCAAGCCAACGAACTTCAATAACTCTTTAATAAATGAAAATGATGTACAACCCTGAGAACAAAATGCCAGAGGAGAGTAGCCTACAGAGAGAAGAGAAAGGAGCTCAGAGAGCTATTGTGACGGACAAGTGCTAGCATGTGCATTAGCGACTTTCTGGTTTGTCTTGCTCATCTCTATCCTCATTTTTTTATATCTTTGCAACCAAGATAAGGAATACAAGAGCCATGCTGAAACTTTTTTCCTGTATTTTTTTCCTCAAAGCTTGTTTTTAAACTTACAATTACAAGTTTAACTTTACATGATAGTTTAGTTTTAATTTAAATTTCCCAAAATTTTGCTAAATAACCCAAGAAGACAAACATTAAGAACAAAGCATCGACTAACAACATGATTTTAAAAGACATAAATACTTTATGATGAAAGGTGAAACGCTTCCCTGAAGTCAATCTCCAACAGTTGAACCCAAAACTCTTTTCTACCAAGGAACACATCTTATGCAACACCAACACCAACACCTGCAACTGATTTCTCAATTATCCACCACCTGAAAGTTGCATAGATTGCAGTATCAGATATGATTACAGTTATTTTAACAAGCTTGATCTTCATGTCATATTGGATTTTCTGTTAATATGCAAATCCAACTGGGAAAAGCTACATACATCAACCTCTGTGTTGAATATATGGCTGAAACGTAGCATGAATTTCTCTGATCTCAGCAGTGGACTATGAAAAATGAAGTCATACAGTCAAGTGATACGCAAAATGAAAAACTATCTGCTGTGATTGTTGGATGTGGAATTATGCTTTTAAATGTTGACATATATACAAACCCCCAATAATAGGAAAAATAAGGCTGAGGTTGCTATTGGTGGACTTTACAGTATAAAAACGAATTGAGAACCTATAAGCTGTGATCTTACAATAACCCTGTGATGATACGAACACCATGAAAATGACCTCACATTCCTATCCTTGTACTGAAATTTCTATACGCAACACACACACAGATACTGCAGACTCTGCACGCCATTTACTGTGTGCCATCCCAATACTACGGCGACGATGAAAATGCATGTGTAGGCTACATTTACTGCACTATATGTGAAATTCTCTGTTTACGCTGCCATCTTCAACACGCGCTTCTTTGTCTCTCATTGGAATATTCATGCCAATTAAAAGCCTGTACCTAAAAATAGACAACTATGATTATGTTGGCAGGGAGCAGGGATCCTGTATGAAAATTAGTCGTGTATTATTAATGAAATGAGTACAGAACATACAATTTATTCTTACGTTAAGTTATTCAGTGGGGTCGGGCTTGTAGTTACTGCTCAGAGGCTGTGAAGGTGAACTCGTGGCATCTCAGTGGAAACTAATTGAAAATTCTACTCAGGCTCTTATCAAAATGGAAAATGGCTGTTTCTAAATTAAGTGCAGGGGATTAGGTGCGTGATTTTTTAAATTAACTGTATTCAAATACTGGTAATTCCCAAAAAGAAAATTCTCAAAAACACGATTATCAGGCACCCTGAAATAACAGAGCAGGATAAATGGTCATGTGCTGCAGATTCAGTGTGTGTTTAAAATTTAAGACACAAAACAGGCAACTACTGCGTCATTAGGAGCATTTCTAATGTAAAAAACATCCAACTGAAGATAAAGCAAATGTGTAATTTTCCTCCCCGAGTTCTTCCTCTGCTTTAGATCCTTAAATCTCTGCAAAGGCTGACTGAGTACATCTCTCTGCCTTTTTCCCACAGTGGCGATCAGGTCATGTGATCTACACACAGGTGTATGTTGTCACCAGGTAAAGATATCTGCCTGCTTGCAATGGAAGAAAATACACCATGCGCTCCTCTCTCCTCAGGCTAGAGTTGCAGCTCGGTCGTTGTGTCTAACAGCAAACTGAACCCTCAATGCTCCTCTGTCTGTTAAGGCTGCCTTGCTCCCGTACTTCCTCCATAGATCCTCTCTTTTCCTCTTCCTCTTTGAGCCTTGGCTGCTGTAGGGGCATGCAAAAATGGGTGCTACGCTTCCGACCATGGCTTTTATCATTGCTTACAGGTGCACGGTCAAAAAAAGTGAAAACCTATTCCAGTATATTGCATTTGAATGAATACATTTAATACATTTTGATATAAAATAGTATTTAAATTGCAGGCTATCTTGAAATATTAAGTGTACTATCAAAATTAGCTCCGATATTGATTGTTTAGATTATTATTTATTGCCCTTTTCTGATTTTAATCACATCAGATGACAGGAATTTTATTTGGATACTGTTTACATCCAATGAAGTCTGAAATCTATGAGTTTTTTCTATTTAAAAAAAGTGTCCTAGAGAATATAACAAACAAAAACAAACTTCATGTGAACGTATGATGAAGTTAGTTGAGAAAGCAGAAGAGGAAAACAAAGACAAAGGACAAAGCGGTGGGAAGAACGAGAGGAGAGAGGAGATAGAGAGAGAGAGAGAGAGGTGTCCATGTCCAGCTCATTCTGCAAATAAACAAAAAGTAAACACCAGTGGAGGAAACACTGTGACACTTGATGCTGCTGATCGCTCCTCCACCTGCCCACTCAAGTTTCCCAGAAGGCCATTCTGCCGGCCACGGGACAAAAGCAGCGCAAAAAGCCAACACCTCTCCTCCCCTTGGGCGCTCAGAGACAAAAGAGGAAAAAAAAGCGATACAACACCTTTGTTTGCTGAGATTAAAACATGTTGCATTCTCTGCCTGCCTCCCATCCTCACTCCTCTCTTCCCTCCGTCTCTCCCCAGAGGTAACTCTACCGGCAAGAGATGTAACTGTCAGTGAACTCTCTCTCTCTCTCTCTCCATTCTTGGTAGCTTATAATATCTGCCTTATTATTTCTGTGTATTCTATTGTTTGGGTGTCATTGTGGTGCATCTTGTGACGCTGTGATTAGCGGATCAGCCTTGGCACGGGGTGAATGAGCAGGCCTATCCTTTTGCTGTGTGATACGGGTATAAAGTTGGTGATGTGACCAGACTTGTGCCCCAGCCTGATTGTTAATGACTGAAACTGAATAGCTGTTGACATAAAAGAACACCCAGCCTTCCCCTTCCATATAGGGAATCTGACGCTGATGATAACAGCTCAGGAATTCACGCATGAACAAACACAAAGTGCCGTGTGCCCTGCTATATCATAATGAAGTATTCACTGAATAATTGCCTGATCTGTACTGTGATAACACAACACTTTTACACAGCACATGCCTGCAAATTGAGCCAGCTCCTCACACACTTGGCAACAGGTCTTATGCAATTCCCATAATAACTGTTATTATTCTGCAAAGTTCACAGTCGACATGTGAGGCAACACGCACATCAAATCCACCAATCTATCACGACAATGGTAGCCGTGGCAGGGAGGGTGGCCCAGAGACACGCACTCTCTCCACGGGGGGTTTCTGCCAATCTGGCAACCGCAGTGGGAGGTCTCACTCTCATCAGCGCTGTAGGATCCAGACCACTTGTCTACCTTTCCTCGCTCTCTTTAGTCTGCACACAGGCTTTAATACAAAGCTAGCAAACGCAGTTAACACATTTCTCGTTTTTTATTTGATGTGTTTCACTGGAACTACTTTCCTCTGAAGAAATAGTCCCAATGAACAGTTTACAGTGAGCTCTGTGGATGATCCAGAGGAATCAGGAGATTGTTTAAGTAGAGAAGTGTTGCTGCTGAGTTTTTCAACTGTCATTTTTCAGTGCTTCAAGTACAAATTCAGTTTTATTAACAACAATCTCACCACAAGGTCCCTTTACTAGCTTCTCTGTAGCTTTTGATTGCATCACATGTTCTTCGTTTGCCCAGTTCAAAGTTCAATTCAAACATTCAATCTCAGCTTTTAAAGGTACTGTGTGTGGTATTTGGTGGCATCTAGTGGTGTGGTTGCAGTTTGCAACCAACTGTGTTCCCCTAAGACTGTGGTAACGTGAGCCGCCGAGTGCAAAGCTGTGATAATGCCGTTCACCTCGCTCAGAGGCCATCCATACCATAATAACTTTAGGAGCAACGGAAGTCAGACAACGGCTGGCGGTACCACGGTTTTGCACTCTGCGGCTCACGCAACCGCATTTTCAGAAGCGTGCCAGAGAACTACGGTGGCCTTCAGGTAAAAACACGCTCATTCTAAGCTAACGAAAATACAACAATTCTTAGTTTCAGGTGATTATACAGTCATGAAAACATAGTTATGAATATTATATTCCATTTCTGCTAATAGAACCCCCAAAATTTGACACAATGTTACTTTAAGCTAACATGGAAATGTGAACATCTAGAATTCCCTGACAACTGGGTTAACTCCATCTGCTGAGGAAGATCAGGTGATACAATCAAAAGCTCCAGAACAGCTACTAAAAGGACCTTGTGGTGGGATTGTTTATTAAACATCCAACACTAAGGTTTCTTTTTCTTTAGCTTACTCTGACCACATATCCAATCAACATCACGGACACACGCGGCAAAAAAAACAATGTTTTAGCCTCCAGAATTTCAAAGCATGAATGTTAGCGATGTTTTCAAATTCATCTGGGTGAATAAATCCCAATTCTTAAAGGTGCAATCGGTAGGATTTGGCAGCATCTAGCGGTGAGGTTTCAGATTGCAACCAACTGGAGCTTCTCCTGTGTGCCGAGCGTGTAGAAGAACTACTGTGGTCGGCGCAAAAACGCGAATGACCCTCTCAAGAGCCAGTTATTGTAAGAGTAGTGTAGATCATTTGGAGAACAGCAGAGCCAGTGTGTAGAGTGTGTGTGTACATGGGAAAAGAGTGATGAAGCGAGAGAGCGGCGATGAATGTGTGTGAGCAAACCAAGGAACCAGGAAGAGCACGTGAAGGAAATTTTCGTAGTGGCCAAATTTTAATTACAACTTCCGTGTCCATCACGTGATCCCATTGGGCCTAAAACGACTTTTTCCTATAGACTTACATTGGGAAAGAGACATCTGTAAATCAGGGGATAATTTATTTTGAGGTGAATCAACTTCCTAATATGAACACTTGAATAGCCCTTATTTAAATCATTAGGTCCTAAAAGTTGTAAAATAGCTGAATCCAGAGTTATTTCTCTTCCTCCGTTCATGTGAATGAGCCCCAGACCGAGGCTGGAGCGAGGGCTGGGAGGTGGAGTTAAAGGAAACGTTACTGCGTCTGCTCTAAGGGCTCAATGGATTCAGAAGATCACCGTTTGATCCGGGTACTTTATCACTCGGCAGTCGAGCCATTTTGGCTTCATGCGCCACTGAGCAACTCTCATAGGAATGAACGGGAGCCCGCCTCCAACGCTGTATCCAGTTCTCTTTATACATCCATGGAGCGAACCTGTGAGCTAGTGGAGCAGAAGACAGAGTTAGTTTAGCTTTGAGAGCTATCAAGTGAATGTACAGTGGAAGTTGTAGTTTGTGTAGAAAAAAATGCTGCATCTCCTCAAGACCAACAGAACCCGTTTCCTGTGTCTTGTTTCCTGGCGGCTGAGTGGAATGACGGGGGTTAACTCTGGAGCGTGTAACGTTATCGACTCTGGCTGAGGGAGGAAAAATTAACACAGTGGTTTGTCCGTTCTAGGCTACTATAAAAACATGGCGGATGTTCTAAGCTAATGAAAACATGATGATTCTTAGTTTCAGGTGATTATACATTAAATAAAACATACTTATTAATATTAAATTCCATTTCCGCCAATAAATCCCCCTAAATGTTATGTAAATCTAGGCAGTTGGGGATCGTTTCTTGATGATTTAGAAAATCTCATAATACAGAAAAAACGTAAAAAGAAGTAAAGTAAAAGACGCCCTCCTTCCTTATATACAGCAAACACCTCAACAAGTTTGGATGACACAAGGAGCAGTGGGCTTGTGTTTTCATGTGACCTTTCAAAAGACACCAAACTAAACAGGTCCGTCGCTCTCGCCGCTTGCTCTTTTCTGAGAATGGCGAGAGGATAAAACATAAGCCTCTCTCCTCAAACCCTCCCTCTCTATCCCCGCTATACAAACAGTACGCCCAGATAATGAGGCCGGGTGAGAAAGTGTAAAGTGGAGGTGTATTGAGAGGCCGTGTAAGCTGGCCTAATCCTCCTTCACAGCATTTGTTGTGTCATTAGAGCTGTATGGGCTGTGGATCCTGTGACACGGGCCCTATTCACTCCCGTAGCCCTCAGCCAATGCACCGCAGAGAGCCAGTGTTGTGCTCGAAGCAGCTATAAGCCACGGTGGATTTTCAAAGGTGGGAATGTCCTCAAAGACCACACAGGACTTCTCCCCTGGGGGTAGAAGATATGGTGAAATGTGGTGACGGGAGGTAAATACCAGAGGTCACACAAAAACAGACCAGACTCTAAGATTCACTCAGCAGCTTTATTTTTTTATGCAAATCTCAGGACAGAGGACCCGGCTACGTCGATGAACCTGTAATATGGCATCCCTTTATTTATTTGTTTATTTATGTGGGAGAAAGCAGGTTTATTTTGGCTAAATTTGCTGAGATTACTGCCTTTATGTAAACCAATCCATCCTTGTTTTATCTGCCTGTCTCCCATAAACTCAATTATCAATTCTAAGACTTACATCTAAAAAAAAAGAATATTCTACGCTGCTGTTTCATTCATATTTTAAGCCTGGAGAATTATTCTATATAGCATACAGTACCATGGATTGTTACAGTATATTTTAGAGTACATATCATTGACATTTTTTAAACATAAAACACAAACGTGACTGCAGTTTGCCAGTGGTATTGGTCTTTTACGTTTTATAAAGAGTTATTTTCCAAGTTTATTTCTAAGTCTGATTCTTTGATCGAAAAACTGAGACAAGATGGCACCATGCAGTGTGTAAGGCTGAGGTTTCCTACAAGAATAAGCACTCAGGGTTGACCTATTCGATTCCAAAGGGAACAGGATTTTACTCTGAAATTCTGTGGTGAATTAAACTAAATAAATGCTCCTCATTCAACAGCTGCACTGCATTTTTATTCCCTTTTAAATAGACAGACAACAAAACAGCTGCACTATCTGCAAGCCTACTTTGGCTAACTGTTGTAGCTTAGCTAACATAGTGTATGTATTGCAACTTTTCATTATGAATGAGTGTACGCTCTACTTGGTGCAGCTACTGTACATTGGCCTCCTGCGTGTCGTACCATACAGCGCTGATACGAGGTAGTAGAGATTCATTCATTTAGAACTGTAAACCATACAACTCAGGAGAACGACTAACATATTCATACACGATATGATAGAATAAGCATCACAAAATAGCGATATTGCTTTTGGCTACAGCTCTTATTGCTGGCTTATTAAAACATTAAAATGGTTCAGATGATAAAAATGATTGTATTTCCCAAAGTACTTCTCAACTCTCAATACAGTAGGACTCTGCATCACTGCCAATTCATCACACTGATTGGATGCAGCAATCCCATCCTGTCCTGAAAACATGCGCTCATCCTTAACTACGTAGTATCTTCCTCACGCTACTATAAATATCATTAATATTAAGACTTTTCCAGACATTTCAAATGCAAAATAAAAAAAACATAAGGCCAGTTTTGCCAGTGAAATGACAATTGTGCTATTTGGAAAATAAAAAAATAAAAGCACACTCTGTAATAGAGTATTTAACCGCATGGCTGATTTCTCCTTAAAAATGGCAGAACAAGAAAGTCAATGTATTCAAGAACTTCTAGACTGAAATAATTTGCTGAAGCCATGAGTGTTATATTTATCGGGAGGTGTCTGAATACTGGTAGTCAAACTCAAGTTATTTCAACACATTTTCAGCACCTGCAGATACACCCTGCATCAGGACCTTTCGACCTGATCCTGACCTCACTTGGGCTGCTCTTTGAGCTGGTGTTCCCTGAGAGCACCAGTGAAGGTAGCCGTCCACACGTGCAGTGCCGTCCCGGCGGAGAGCGTGAGGAAGAAGAGGAAGGCAACTTGGAAACCGAACCAATCCACCACGCCCCCGGCCAGAGCGCTGAACGTCAGCTTCCCCAGCACCTCCAGAGTCGCCAGGAAACTGTAGTGGGTCGCCTAAGAGGGGAGAGGGAGAGTGGCGAGGTAGGATGAGGTTGTAAAAGAGGGCAGGAATGATGGGAAAAGAGTAAGAGGAGGAGGTAAAGGAGAGGGAAGTGAGCGGAGGAAAAAGGACAAGGGGGAAGGAGAGGGTTTGGAAAATAAAGACACATTGTAAGTAAAGGGAGGGAGCAGGAGGTGGGAAAGTAGAGAGGTGACACTTCATCCTATCAATTCATCAGTTGATGTTTTTAGACCTGTATTACAAAATAATTTGCAACAACAACAGAGATGAGAGTGTGATTTTCAGGAAAAAGGAAACGATAGAAGGGAAAAATAAAAAAAAGACTGGAAGCCTGAAAGAGAAAGCGTGAGATCATAGCCTGAGACGATGGATGGAGGCCAAACGAAGAAGAGTATCTGATCCCAGCCGTAAGGCTTTCAAGATGGATAGAGGGATAGAGAGAGAAAGAGAGAGAGAGAGAGAGAGATTACCTAATCTTACTAAACCTCCTCCCTCTGCCTGAGAGCTCAGAATTAAGGTGAGGCAGGTAAATTCAACAAAACAGAAGGACTCTAGTGACACCTAGACCATTACCTGAACCAATTCATTCATTCATTCATTCATTCATTCATTCATTCATTAGGGTTAGGACTCTTTTCTTCATTATAACAAATGCTTTTAATCCATCAAATAAATGTAGATTTAAATTGTAAGTAATTCTGAAACATTTTCATGCACAAATTACTGTTGAATTACAAAAGAAAGAAGATTAGTGTGAAACAGTTTACCTTCAGTTGGACATTTGGCTGGTTTAAACTCAGCAGGTAAACAGTAAATGTTGTGATCCATCACTAATGTACATCCAAAAATTATATAATGAGCTTCTTTTACAGGATTAATATTGTTTTGCTGAGCACCTTTCATTTCTATTGCCATTTTAGAACAATTAATTGAATAATATTTTGACAGAAAATTATTTCTCAGCTATTTTGATAATTGATTAATGTTTTTTTAAGCAAAAATGAATCTAGTTCCAGCCTCTACAATGTGAGGATTTGCTGCTTTTCTCAGTTTCAGATCCTTGTTAACTGAGTATCTTTTGGTTTTGTATAGGGCTGCAACTAACAACTATTTTCATTGTCGATTAATCTCGATTAATTGATTAGTTGTGTGGTCTATAAAATGTCGATCAGTGTTTCTCGAAGCCCAAGATGACGTCCTCAAATGGCTTGTGTTGTCCACAACTCAAAGATATATTCAGTTTACTGTCAGAGAGGAGTAAAGAAACCAGAAAAGATTCACATTTAAGGAGCTGGAATCAGAGAATCTTTCCTTTTTTTTTTCTTGAAAAATGACTAAAACCAATTAATCGATTATCAAAATAGCTGGCGATTAATTTAATAGTTGTCAACTAACTGATTAATTGATTAATCGTTGCAGCTCTAGTTTTGTATTGTTGGTGAGACGAAACGAGACATCTGAAGACGTCACCTGGGACTCTGGATAATTGTGATGTGAATTTTTCACTATTTTCTGACACTTTGTAATCTAAACGGTTAGTCCGTTAATTAAAGACATAATCATTTAGTGCCACAATCACGACGATCCATACAGAACACTTCTCACTGGAAAACAAAGACTGAAAATGAAACAGGTATGAATTGGATGAGAGTTGAGGAACGGGTGGTGAGTTTAGACTATGTGGTCTGTACACTGTGGTCTGTACACTGAGGTAGAGAGCTCTGAGAGCCTGTGTGACCACAGCTAAGTGGAGTGCCTTTATTCTGAGCAACTTGTTTAACAGATTCGGTTTCTTTCTCCTGGGGATCGTTAACAAGCACTCACACTATCAGCTTTCTGTCACTGGATAGCACTACCTTCAATAACACACACACACACACACATATATATACACACAACGAGCACCGGCGAGCAAATACTCCCCCCTTCTGTGTGCGCGTACACACACACACACTGATTCACACACCAGCACACTAACAAGCAAACAGTATATGTGTCATGAGAACCCTCTCAAATTAACCGTGGTTCTCATCATCACATGTTGTGATTGGTTCTCTCCTGTTATTTATTTTATTAGTAACCAGATCCTGATATCTGTGCTGCAGCCTGTGATTTGTTTCCCCTTTCTTCTCCACTTTGAGAGTGACAGCAATTTAAATGATAATTTGTCACCTTCAGAGATTGACTGAGTGATGTCTGAATGGCGGTGTGAACAGCGATCACCTCCAGGCAATGATGGCCCAGTTACGACGGGGACAAAGGGAGTTATGTCAAAGAGGAGAAAACGAGAGACGGGAGAGGAAAAAAGTCAGAGAGCGTTTAAAGGACTCTGGAATGACAAAGAAATAGAGTGAGGGGATGAGGGACAATACCAGCGAGGAGGTGGGGGGGACATAAAGAAAGGAAAGAAGCAATGAATAGAAACGGGGTCTGAGATTCTCCAGGTAGAAACAGCTGATGACAACTGACAGGTATAGATGACGATAGGTGTGGTACTGTATGCTGAGGATCTCTCTCTACGGCCCGCCTTTGACAACCAAAGAAAATGACCTAAAATTACGTAATGGCACAATTGAACAAAGACAGAGGAGAAGAAGAAGAAGAGAAGGGAAGGAAGGAGGGAGAAAAGAAAGTCTGTGTTGTCTGTTCAAGCCACAGGAGATGACCTAACACCAAAGAATGAGACAATTAATACTAAAACCATAGCGACAAGTGCTAAAAACGTATTACATAACAGCAGCCTGAATGAGGCTGTTGACAGGTATGACTAAAGTCCGCTTTACCTGAATGCTTTCCTCTGCCCTCTGAGTGCAATGCATCATGGTAGTGAAGGTGAGCGTGGTGATGAGCCCGCCCAAGAAGTGTTGAACGCTCATACTCAGGACGGCCATACCTGGGGGAGCGAACACACACGAGCAAAATCAAGCAAAAACAGGCACAAAACGTCTGCTAAGTTTTTCAGAAAAAGGCAGAAAACTATCAATTTCACACTGCCGTCTGCTCTGCCACACTTCTCACTATACTATTCTATGTAGAAGTCAAAGTAGGGAGACAAAGCAGCGGGAAACGGTAAGCTGCTGAAGTGTCTCCTCTCCGTTCTACCACCACCACCAACCCCCCCCCTCGTCCCCAAAACACATGTAGTGTATCCTCTGAGGGGAAGTGGAAGCGGTGGTAGTGGGGAAACACAGAGGAACCACAGAGCCTATCTGTCTCTGCTCCCGCTAACACTGAATTATTCACTCAAGCCGCCAGAGTTTTTCCCGAATAAGACTCTTCAGTCAGCGACACAAGACTGTCGGAGTCACACAGATACACCGACTGATCAGCCTGGAAGAGTGGGAAGCAGAGGGTTATCATGTAATATTGAAAAATCTGAAACTGAATGTTTTTCCATTTTTTTTTTTTGTTGAGTTTTCCTGAAATCTTTGTTCTGGGTTTAAAGAGAGAGGCCTCAACTTTCAGTCTGAGAGGCTTGATAGGGGAACAGACAACTCAGACGCAGATAAATGGCGCGGATCTGAATCCCTAAAGCTTTGTGACTGGCTGTGTAACAGAATCAGATGTGTCATTCAGACATTAATAACTGAATGGCTCTCTGGAGAGAGAAAGAGCACCTGTCTATCAATTCCCTCTGCATTATCCACTCTCGTGCTGTGCTGAACATCTGGCTAAAACAGAGGTCAATAGTTCCTGACCTTTTTGTCGCTGTGTCCGACAATTTCTGCAACTTTCTAAAACGACATTCCAACATTTACGTAGCGATTGGCCGGGTGTGAAGATGTGAGAGAGTAAGCAGGGTTTGAACTTCTCTCTAGCTCTCTTTTTTCATTCTTTACGCAACCATTTCTGTCACTTTTTGTGTGTACAAATGAGAGCAACACCATGAATACCATCCAAGAGAAACTGCCTGAAAGTGTGCACCGTACTCCCCATATTTATTAAAACAATTATTGTGTCTCTTACCTTCCGACACGTTGTACAAACAAAGTTCATTTTAAAGAAAACCGTCGCCTTTAGGATGAAGCGATGTCTACTTATGTCCCCTCAACACAGGTTGAAAAAGTCTACATATACTGTGAGAAGTTCAACAACAAAAAAAGATTTCTGCTTAATTGGATGATTTTTTTTTTTTTAAAGGCCTGAAGTGGTAAAACTTTTCAAAAGAAAAAAGCAGAGTCTGAAAGAAACTAGAATTACCACCTTGCAGTTGTATGCCCCCGCCAACCAGTCAAGTTGCAGTTTACATCCATGTGTGTCTAAAATGTCATCACTTTATCCTATTAGTCATTTGTGTGAAATTGTCATAAGTAGCATATGAATTCTTGAGTTATAGTCACAGTGGCCTTTGACCACTTTGACCACTTTGGCCTTTGAAGAAATTCCCTCCAGGCATTCCTGAGAGATCACATTCACGAGGATGGTCCGTGACAGGCGGATGGACAACCCGAAAACATAACGCCTCCAGCCACGGATGTCGCCGGCACGGAGGAAAAAAAAATGAATTTTATGTAGTAGTAATATATTCTTTCTTTCTTTTTCCTATGACATTACTTATCTTGAAAACACACCCGAAAAAAGACCAGACAAAGAAAAGTATCAGTAATTCTACTGAAGGATTTACAGCTTTCACTGTGAAGGCAAATATCTATTGTAAAACCGTGATGTACAGACATTACCTAACTTTAATATCAACTTACATACCCTCCAGCCAAGCTGACAGAAATCAGCTGACACGTTCCATTAGAATAAGGGACACACACCTTATGTCACAAATATCCAGGAGCTGAACACACTAACAGTAACACCACAACACAATCGCAGAGTAGTGAAAGTCATAATGTAGTTTTTGTTGGGATTACCACATGTGTGGGCTCACTTCAATGCTCATTTTAGAGAGCATAGTTTGTTGTATTTTTGAGTGTCATTGTTAATGCAGTTTTGCTGTTTGTTGTAAAGCAGCATCATTCATTTTTAGATTTATTTAATTCACCACATTACATAATTCTATTGTGTTTATGCCTATTCAAACGGTGGTCTTTAAAAACAGTGACTGAGTTGAATAAGCAGTAGTCAGTGTGATCATTCTTGTGTGTTTATCATGAACTCACATTGTACATCTGTGACGTAGAGCTGTGTATTTATATGTACCTGCATGTTAATGGGTTTATTCAAGAGACTAGCGGGTCAAATGAGGACTGCACGCGTATGGGGATCAAGATCTGGAAAGTTTAAACACTTAAATCCACAGAATTCAATAAACATGTGGTGTGCTGATACACTATTCATGGAGAAGAATAAACGACTAACAGGGTCACTCTAACTTCTGTTACGTATGTTTAAACACGGATAGAAGTTTCATTTTTCTCTTGTCCTTTCATCACCTACATACATACAAATAAACGGACAGACTGGACTATATAGGATCATGGCAATATGTGTTGAAACTGGGCTCCAGTTAAATGAGTGTCTGTATTTCAGTCTCTCACCTTTCATGAGTGGTGATGGTTCCAGTACAGTGAGTAGAGAGCTCTGGAAGACCATGCTGACGGTTCTCAATACAAACACACGTCGCATCAGAGCCCCGATGCTGAGGAGAGACCAGCAAACAAGCGGAGTATCAGAGAGATGTTCAACAACTTTAAGGTACGAGTATTATTGATGACATTGGCTCAAGGCTAGTATCATTACATTTGGAGACATTCTTTTCATGTCACACACAATTAAACACACACACACACACACACACACACACACATGCATGCGCACACACAGTAACATGTGTGCATGTGCTTAAGTAAACAAGTCCCCAGACACTAATTGATTCCCTGTTAGTGCAAGAAAATCATCCCCCTGTGGGTTTGCTTCGTGACGTAATCAATAACCTAAGGAGATCCCCAGCATGAGGAGGATAATTAATCACTGTTAACACACACGCACACACACACAGACACATACAAACACGCACTCACACTGTTGTGTGACATCAGGGATTAACGATGCCAATCACTCAGAGGATGCCTGCCACTCAAAGGACTGTGTGTGTGTTTGTTTATGTCTTTTTGCATGTAATTATTTATGTGTAAAAAAAAAAAAAAAAAGGGCTGTGAGGAAGAAGGAGCCTGGCACACAAAGCAGGATATGTGATTTAGTTTAAGATAAGAGCACAGAAGAGCAAAACACATTCAGTCCATGATGGAGATTTAAAGTTCAATGTTCTTCTCAGCAAAGTTTACCAGTTCATTTCATTATCCTGCCTCATGAGGCGAGCCAGATCTTTGGCTAAGCAGTGAGCAAACTCTGATGAACCCCAGCGTGCCCTGGTTGACCCTGCTCTCACTGTTTGGCTGTTTACTCCGTGATTCACTGTTGACTTATTCTAATGCTCTTTTAAACATCATGCAGGTTATTATAATATGGATCCAAGTTGTGAATCTTTCTTTAATATCCATAAAGTCTTTAAATCCATCTGTCCATATTTTTGCTATTTAAATACACTCTATGTTTCTTATCTTTTCCTTCTAATCGTGATTGTCC
>CAKAOH010000591.1:0-12101 GCA_916701665.1 Sebastiscus tertius | reverse complement strand
TCAAACTTTATTTTTCAGACTTTTTCAGACATTGTTTAGATTTTATTTTCCAGCATTTTTCAAACTTTTTTTTTCAGACATTTTTTCCAGACATTTTTCAAACTTTTTTTTCAGACATTTTTTCCAGACATTTTTCAGAGACTTTTTTTCAGACATTTTTCAGACTTTATTTTTTATACATTTTTTTTTTTTTTTTTTTTTTTTACCTTTTTCAGACATTGTTTAGATTTTATTTTCCAGCATTTTTCAAACTTTTTTTTTCCGACATTTTTTCCAGACATTTTTCCGATACTTTTTTTCCGACATTTTTCAGACTTTTTTTCACTTTTTTTTCAAACTTTTTTCAAACTTTATTTTTCAGACATTTTTCAGACTTTTTTTTCAAACTTTTTTCAAACTTTATTTTTCAGACTTTTTTCAGACTTTTTTTCAGACTTTTTTTTCAATATACTAAACTATGACTTTTTAAATGACTTTTTTTTATGAAATGTTTCGACATACTATACTATGAATTTTGAATGTGCTGTAATTTCACCTTCTGATATTCTGAATTTCTGGACAACAGAGATAATGATATTAATTTTTATGACTGACTTTTTATTAAATTGTTTTTGGCATACTATACAACGACATTTTTACAACATTTTTTTGTGACATATCTCACTATGATATTTTTACGGCATACTGTACTATGACTTTTTATGACATACCATACCATGATTTTATGAAATGCTGTACTGTGAATTTTATATGACTTTTTTTGATCTTTTGTTATTACTCTTTCATGGCATATTATAGTATAATACTTTTAATGTCATTTTCAAGGCCTACTATACTTTTTTGACATACTATATCATGATTTTTTTATGACACACTATACTTTGACTTTTTAATGATACTTGTATAGCATACTATACCATGATGTTCTATTATATTTTCATGGCATTTTATGGCATACTATACTATGATATTATTGTATGACATTTTTATGACATACTGTAAAACTGGAATCAATAGCCCGGGCTTTGCTTCAATCACTGAACTCAACCGATGAGCCTGCCTGTGGTACTCCACCTTCTCCACCAGCGTTTTCTGGAGGACAGACGCAAAAAAAAATGACAGACACACAATCATTCAAATATAAAAATCATGTCATTTGACTGTTGCAGTTTCCACGCTGTATACAGACAATAGTGTATTTCAGGTCCACCTCTTCTCAACTTTATGTCCTCATCTCCATCCATTCTATCACACTTGAATTACAATATGCTGAAAGGTTATTATGGAATTTTTGCTCAATGAAGCCAAAAACGTTCTGCTTACTGAAGCTTTAAGCAACTGTTTGCTAACAAGTTCATCATATCAACTTCATAAGGTGATACTATGTCAATGTTGTATTGACGGCTTGTTTCCACTGCCCCCAAGTGGTCATAAAATCAGATAATGCAGGTTCAATCGACCTCTTTAGGCAGCCAATATTGTCAGCTCAGCATCGGCAGTGTAGAGAAAATGGGCCTGAAAATGTTTTTGGAAAGAGAAACCTCCGCAATTACCATTAGATCACGGGTATTGATTAACAACTCCATCAATCCTCTACAGAAAAATACTGCAAAGTTTACTTACAGCTTGATTATTGTCAAATGCATTTATTGTCATAACGATAACGGTCTGATCTGCACCTCTACTAAATGGTGCTTCATGTGGGGACTCAGTCTCAGTGATTACAGAGCAGAAATAACCTGGGAGAAAGTGAGAGGCCAAGACTAAGAGAGAGAGCTGCAGAGGAGAGGTGCTGCATATATACAGGTGTTATGTGTATGTGCTGCTATCTGGATGTAGGCTTGTGTGTCACCTTCCCAGCACAAGTGCCCTAGTCCCTAATGATGGCGGTGTGCAGCGAGCTAACTACCCTCACAGTGGAGCGAGCCCCCAGGCTAGTGCCACATCTCTCCATCAAGGCCTGCCTTCATCCCGCTTTACACTGGGCCCTTTCCAAAGACACACACATACACACACAGAGAGCCAATGACAAATAATTCATATTATGGCCTGCCTGAAAGTTTGCCACACTACCTCATTAAGCAGCCTATTGTAACTGGCTGACATTCTCTCAGCATAATAACATTCCTTGGTCGGGTTGTTTTTGAAGTGACATCTCACTAGAGGGAAACAGATATAAATAAAGAAATAAAAAACACCCAGTTGTGCTATGTTGTTTTTCACCTTCGGAACTCTCAAGGTGATGCAACTTTAGCTGCCAGATATCAATAATGGATTCCCTGTTGTTTCTTGATATGAATGATAGATATTAATGAAGACGCTACGGCTCAATCCAAACCTACATATTGAGTTTGATCTCCCACTTAGGGCTGCATTGATTTTTCCTCTTAGCCACACAGTCCAGTGCACCGCTTCTGACACGCCGATGAACATTAGTCTGTTTGATTTCATCTGCAAAATGTACAATGGGCAAAGAGAGAGAGGCAGGCTGGGTAGGTAGTGAGGAAGAGGAGGAGAAGGAGGAGGAGCAGCACATGGGGGGGCATTCGGGAAATGGTGTGTATGGCTTGATGAGGGTGTGGAGAGGGGGTAAGTGAGTATGCTCCTTTGATGTGCTCCATGTTTGCGCGCACGGCAGCAAATGGCAGAATGGCAACAGTGTGGGAGTTTTTTTTTTTTCCTTTTCTGAGTGGCAATCAGTCAGTTCAGAGGCGCTGAGCTCCTGGCGAGCCTACAAGGCATGTGGCTAGGTGCTCTCTGTCCTGGGGGCGAGACGGGGAGAGCTCTGACTTAGCTCTGACTTTTCCGGGGCATCAACGAGGCATGGGAGAGGAAGAGGAAACTTTCTCAGCAAAGTGAAAAGGGGGGGAAGATGGGGAGAGGAAGGGGGGCGCGAATCATCCAAGTAAGGCAGACTTGAAGTTAAAGCACCAGACGAGCACTTCAATCTTCGCTTCAGTCTCGACAAGTATGCCAAACATGGATTTTGCATAAACACACAGCACTTCAGAGGCAGACGTGGAGATAAAGATGAAGTTAGTCGAATAACAAAAGGGAAAATGAGAGGAAGATGGAAGGCGAAGCCCCCAAACATGAGGAAAGATGGAAGACAACCCCTGCTAAGTTGGATTCTGCGGCTGTCTTCCATCTCCCTCAGCAGATAGCAGGAATGATAGCAGTGCATGTTCCAGCCTCCTATAATGAAGTCCAGATGCATCAAGTCAGCTCTGCTCCTCATCATCATGGGCTGTGACCTTGGGAAAACTACCTCAGCTGTGGGCTCTCGTATTTACAGAGCACTACGGCAACCACGCTCGCTGCTTGGGGATTAGGAGTAGAAAATTCCAAGGTAACAATCGTCTTTTCCAAACGCCAAACGGCATGAACCTCTGTTGATATTGAATTAATGGAGAGGCTTGCGTCGTCGTCGTCGTCTCTTTAACAGTCTCCTGCCTGCGTAAGAGGCAATGCTATTGAACTGACCCTGACTTATCCCGTGTAACAACACAGAGGAGGACACTGTCAATGTGGAGGATCTGTTCCACTTTGACCTCTCGGTTGCATTAATCTACTGTTATTTGTAAAAGCTTGACACAGAGACCAAGGGGACATGGAAAAAACATTCAAAGGACAAAGAAATTCTTCTTATTAAAACTGTTTTCACCTATAGGTAACCAAGTAGCTCCATGGAGACATACTTGGCAAAGAAAACAACATCATGATTTAACAATGTGCAGTAAATTTAAAAGGTGCTATTGATAACAAACACCCACGGGATGTCCCAGCCTGTTAGAAGTGGGAACTAAACATCAGATATCTTTCACAGAGATAAGCAAAACATTCATTTTCGGACCCGCCAACATTTTTAAAATGATTAATTCACAGTCATAATTCTTTTTAGGAAAAGTGACTTTTATTCGGCACCTTTTTAAAAGCTGTATTCGTTTTTAAAAATTATATGTCGACATAAAAAATGTAATCAATAAGACCTTTTATTAAAATCAGATTATATTATAAGCACAAAAATCCAAACGTACTGTTGTTTGTCCTCCAAGTTACGGATAATAAGTAAGCGGGTCCCTTACAGAGAACTTGAATTCAAGGAGAAAAAGACACTAAAGTAGATAAAACAGCGTGTGACAACTTAACAGTGACATAAGGAGAGAGAAGTACTAATTCACCGGGCGCCGACCTGAATGTAAAACATCACTGTGATCAATTTAAAGTAGCGGCAGTCTTCCTCTTTTCAGTCGCCAAAGAAAAACTTGAGTAGTCCTTAAAATAAAAACCTCAAATCCTGCTCCCATTTCCCTACAAGGTGCAGAACACACTGTAAGTCCCGGAGAAGAGGCAAGTCGTCAATTAGTATTCCTGAGCCCTTGTGAAATTCAGCAGTCTCAATCACTTTGCCTGAATGTATGCTTAACAAGTTGGTTTCATCCCAAGGCTGACAATGGGAGCAGATTGTGTTTTTGTACTGCATATTACTTCTTATTACCTCTTTTAGTGATGGGAGATTAGAAAGCACAAGACACACTGATGTGGCTGAGAATAGCAGGTAAAAACATCTCACTGATTTCCAACTCCTCAGTCAAGTGCAATGTATCATAACTTCAGTGGCGGCGCACTCGCTGTATGAAACAAAAGTGGTGCAAAAGTGGGACGGCAAGTCTCATCGAGTAGACACAATTACAGTGCTGAGGATATGCTGTGAGCATCGGATGTAAGACAAGAGAGCCATTTTAAAGGAGATTAGTGCTGACACCTCCCTGTGTCTCAGCGTGCAGTGATCACACTGCGCCAGCTACTGTGTGTGGGAGGCCTTTTGTCACTTGTACCATTCAAAGTGGGAGAGGGAAAACAAGCGATGGGATGACACCCAGCCGCCTCCGATAGATCAAAACCAAACTAATAAGCCAGGATGCTCAAATTAACAATGAGGCCTCTTGTTTAACTCAGCTGCTTGACTTCCTCTGCTGAGGCACATCAACTACACAGGCACATTTAAATCCATACGAGGACGAGACTTTGGAAATAATGACTGCACTCAGCGTCATCGGAAAAAGAATTTGGGTGGAAAGAAGATAACAAAAGCTATTTTCTGTCAACATACCTTGGTGTTAGAATCTAAAGTGGATGTGCACGGCTCACAAAAACTGTAACAGACAACAATTGATAACAAAAAGCAGTAGTTCAGCTGAGGTGGAGGGATATTAAGAGGCCAGTCATCCACTAAGTGGACCTTGGAGTAAAGCACACGAGGCCCTCCCTTTGCAACAATAATCCATCTCCATTGTTCCCCTGAAGAGGCTTGTTGAAAATTAATTTGGGCTGGTCAACAGTCAATAACACGCTCCCCAGAGAGACGCAGTTTAACCCCCATACTGCTCAGCGTATTAGAGCGCGCACACACTCAATTCCACATTCCACTCAGTTGCCTCTCAATAGTGAGAGGAAAGCATTATTGACCAATTTCTGAGCTTAATGTACCTGCATTTCACCCTCCAGGCAATCCACTCTCACCTCTTCCACCCGCTTTTATCGCATTGTCATGTTATCATGTTGCCTTTTATTCATGTTGCACCATTAGACAAAGGTTTTTCAGTGACAGGAGACAGTGATGTGAGGGTTGAGCGTGTGAGTTGTCATAGTGAAGACCAACCTGATGATTTTAAAACAATTTAATTTATCTCAAGAGATTAACCTACATAAATGTCTTTACAAATTTGGTTTAATTGAAGACTATAATTTTTAGAATAAATGTTATTTTTCTTTTTTCTTGTAGTGTACTTTACTGGTATGAGAATTTTCAAACAAGTGTGTGTGTGCTGTGTGTTTAAAATCAATATTATGATATTAATAAGAATATTTGTCCAATATTTAAATGTCAAATGTATGTAAAATCACACAAAAATAATAACATTAATGCAGGGAATTGTGTGTAAAAGTATAACATCATGCAAACAATACTTAATTTGGTTTGTTCCAATTTGCAAAGATTTATTTGGACAAGGATTTTGTAAAATGGGAGCAAAATATGATCATGCCATCATGATACAATTTCAGGCAAACTTGATAAATGATTATATTGAATTATTTCTCTGCCTACTGATAGATCAGTTTGACTTGCACTGCATATGCCTTTCTACACTTATTTTAAGTCTTATATTTAAATTGGATAAAAGATAAACTGACAAAAACAAACAGCTGATTTGTTGTAGTTTTGTGGAGGACAAATGATACTCACAGAAACACAAAAAAGGGAGAGAAAAAGCCAGTGCACTGAACTGAAGCTCATAAGACCGCACGCTATACCGCTGTATATTCATTTTAGATCACACAAACTACCTGACAACGCTGCTGTCGGCTTTGGCCATTCACTCCGCAGACAGCGTTTGACATGACATGAGTTCTTCCACATCTTTTGCTGGAAAGTGCATCAGATATGTTTTAGAGTAGTCAGCTATTTTCAACGCTCACAAGTTCAGTGTTTGCAGACACAGGCATGAGGCAATTCTGCAAAGGAAAAACATAATAGCTTACACTGTCCAGTGTGTGTATTTATTCCTCCATAAAGTAGACATTGTGATTCATCCCTAAGGGTCACCCTATAAAAAAAGCGCGTCTCTGTCTAGTGACAGACTGAGGCAACAGCCGGCAAAAGTGTTGCAATTCCCTTGAACAAATTTGAGACGCTTACATCAGGACATTTTCTTCAACTATTATCTTTTCCAGGGCTGAAAACGTCCCTCGGTGACAAAACTCCTGACTGCCTTGTTAAATACAAGAGCAGATTACAGTTAATTTATATGGATGATGACATAATTAGAGTAAGACTGAATGCTGATAAAGCTTTGGTGGGAAATGAGACAGTAAAAAAGACTATTCTGTTGTGGGGAAGCTTTGTGGATATCAAGACATGGCTGTAAAATTCCCATTACTTCTCATTTACTCACAGTTGGGCCCTGACATGCAGTATTGTTTAGCTAGTAATAAATCAAAAGAATGATTGACAGAGTACTTCCACACAATAATCCCTTCTTATCTTACCTTGTGGAAACAATTAAAACTGAGCCGAAACAGACATCGGTAAATATCTTTTCAAAGCGCTTGTTTTTCTCCTGAGCATCTCGACATTGTGGGAGAAAAATAAAGGCTTTTCTCTAACTCACTTGGCGCCAGCTACTCATAACCAATCCAGCGCCCTGGATCTATTGATAACAAAACTGCGCTTCTCCAACTCTCACCTCCTCTGAGAGGAAAACTACAAGCCCCTGAACGTTTGGCGCTGCTGAGATGTGTATAGAGGAGCGCACATGAGCCATTTTGTCAGAGCAAGCGGTGAGGGTTTGGCGGCGAGTGAAGACACTGGAGTAGAAGCGCCTGTATTAAAGTTGAGAAAGAGTGAGAGAGAAGAGAGAGAATGGGGCTCAACCCCCCCACATCAAAGCTTTTCCCTCCAGCAGTGTCTTGTGATATTTATTTATTGAGATGATTTTGCCAGAAACCCAGTGGCCTGGCTGTGCCCCCCCACTCTTTGATATGTTGCTTGGTTCTTAGCTGGCTGTCCTCAGAGAAAGAGGGGTCGAGGGGTCAGCCAAAGAGACCCCCAGAGGAAAAAACACGGCTCACAGAGTACACCTAGAAACACCACACACCATACCATATACACGCACACACACAAACACACCAGATGATGCACGGGGAAAGAAAGGGGGGGATGGTGGTGGGTGGGGGATCAGGCATTGATTATTATTAAAGGGCCAATGATTTGTTTCCTCCACCATTTGGAGGAACACGGCTCACATCTAAATGAATGTCAGATTAATACCTTGAAGTCATTACGGCGCATTGTCATGTTCAGTCCACAACAAACTGAATACTGAATAAAAAAAACAAGCTGAAGTGCGATAAAGCTCGAGAGATTTTTTTTTTTTTTTTTTTCATGCGTGCATCTAGTGAACAAAGAACACAGAAACAGCCTGGGGCTTCATTTCTCTCATTAAAATGTCCAAATACGAAACAGGTTGACACCTTGTAATGAGATATACACACATGCTTTGCGCACACACAACCGCGGCGGTCAAAGACCACTTGTATATCAGTCACATTACGGCGGTCCAGCCAGGCCTCTTGTAACCGAGCTTCCTTTATGGTCAACAAAATGGTCACGTGCCGCTCGGAGAGCTAAGATTAGCTGCAGCGGAGAGCCAAGTAAACCCAGGTGGAAGCCATTTGTTAGCACCATGTCGTCCGCAGTGTAAAATAGCCTGGGGATGGACCTGGGGTGGCATGTTTATAGGCCAAATAATTTCCATGGAACAGTAAAGCACTGGACGTGAGGCAGAGCTGTGAACTGTTTAAAAGATCAGCTAGAATTGACATGGCATCCAGATCTCAGTTTCTTCTTAGATTTAACTTACACAACAGTTTTTTTTCTGATGTCACATGAGGTGTTTTCGGACTGGAGGAACTTTCTCATAGTTCTAAGAACTTACTTCTAAGGACCCCCCTTTGTATTATGTCCGCATCGCAAGAACTAGGAACGATCGTAGCTCTTAGAACGTCGTTTTGAGGAACTTCCTTAAGCTCCTATTTCAATTATTGCCTAGGTCACACTACACAACTTCAGCCCAGATTTTCCGCTCCAAGACAAATTTTGGAGCTCCTCAACAAAAGCCCCAGATCAGAGGCAAATCGGCGTTGGCTCGCCGCTCTCACATCGGCGCTCAAGTGTGTGAGCTGCTCAAAACCGCGAGCCAAGAGGCTCACCAACACTCGCCGACAGCTCACAGACACATTCCAGATATCTAAAATGCTAAATATGAGCATCGGTGAGGAGAGGTCGCCTGTAACAATATAGGAACTTACTGAAAGTGTTGCATTTGCAACGGGGAGCAAAGTTGTTGTTGCACCTAGAGGAATAAATAGTCAAAAAGAGTGTGGAAACCGGAGGAAACGGGCTATTTTTTAAACCCATGTGCCAACAACAACATCAGCAATGTGTCTCGCGTATAGTGTTAAGTCATTTACTGTGTATTTCTCATATGTTTTCGTGACAAATCGTAGTTTGGAGACCTTATTGGGGATTCCTCCCGGTGAAAGATCTTGTAGTGTGTGACCCCCTGTCGCCAGTCAGTCATGTAGTATGAAAACAATGACTTAAAGACTCCCGATTACAACACAGCAAGTTGTGTAGTGTGAACAGTACAGCGCTCTGACGACTTTGAACGTTGTGTAGTGTGAACCCAGTAATGTTAGCACAAAGGCTGACCCAGTAAGCACAAAGCACACCCACTGAACTGAAGAACAATAGCAGAATCTAACTGAAATCGCAAAAGGTACTTTCATGACAGTTATTTTGCTCGAGTTTATATGATTGTGGCATGTAACAGAGTTGTTATTCTTATATTACTAAAAAAGCTAAGAGAGCTTGTGAAGTGTAGTGAACTAGCCGCTCGCCAATCTCCCAGCTGGAGATGTGTGCTGTTGCCGGTGCGAATGCAAACAGAAAAAAAGCCCTTGAAGGTCTAGGTCTTGGGGGAAGCTCCCCAGTGGGCAGCTCCTCTCAGGGAGTCCCCAAGACTGTTTGGTCTGAAAACGCCTATGGAGTTTAATTTGTAGCATCTCAGGATATACATTTTACTTTTTTTTTGCCTTTAAGCCCACAAGCTCAAGTTTAAAAGTCTTGTTTATAGAGGAAAGGAATGCATGCAAAGTTAAGGTTATGGTCAACAATGCAGTCCAAATCTGACGACAGTGAAATCCATGCATACTGATGTTTTTTATCATTTGTTTTGGCAGTCACTAACTCTGAGTAAGTGAGGAGGGCCCCTGTCAATGGGCCCCCCGTGTCAAAGCCGTCCACAGAGAATTCCCAGAGTTACTCCTCACTGCACCGTACGTTGTAATTTCAGCCACAGGGGAGGCCATGTTCATCTTTTTTGCGTGACAGATCTCCAACATAATGCATTGTCAAATAATTCTTAATATGGCGAGTGTGACACGATGGCCGCGTTTCTCAATATTCAGATTTGCTCTGGCTCATAAACTCAGCCGCCGCCGCCTTCCGTCGGCCCATCAATCAAGACATCTCCACCTCCTCCTCTTCCTCTTCCTCCATCTCCAACTCTTCTTCACCTGTCAACCCATTTGAATATGAGGTGGCGCTTGGATGGCTTCCACAAAATAAGCCTCTGGGAGAAAAAGGCCTGGCAAAGCTGTTTTACACGTGTAGGAATTTTGATTGAGGAATATGCAGAGCTCTCCTGTGCCAGCGGATGTGACAACCCCTCTCACCCCAGTCAGAGGTCCTTTTTTACACATTATATGGTTTATCTCATCATCTTGTGCAAAAAAAAGTCAAGGCTTTTATAAATCAATTTGAATATTTGCCTCTAATGTTGACACCCATTGTTTGAACAGGCTTTTACAAAATTCCTTGGCAAACAAGGTGGCCAGAAATGAAAGGCTTGACAATGTTTGCTCTAGTTTGATGATGAGAACAAACACTGACAGAAGATATCAAGGACTGACAATCACTGCCCATCTTTCTTAGTCTCCCCTTCAATAAGTCTCCATTCAGACACCCCCCTATAATTGAACTTGTGTAAACAATAATCCATCTAAAAGCAGAAGGGCCATTTAACACAGAGTGATTGTCTGTGCACGAGGGTAAACAAACAGAGAGCTACTGGATCTGTCACGGCTTGGACCCCCTCTAGATAAAGATGGATGGGCGGGTGGAGACGAGGGAGGGGGGGCCGAGGGACTGGGACGGGCAGTAAAGAGCCGCGTCAACTGCTCTCCCTCCTCATGCATTAAATTCAAAGGAGGCTGGCGTACAAAACTCCCACTGATCAATTGTAAGCAAAAGGGAGTGGAGGAAGGGAGGGGGCACGGCTCCGGTTTGGCATACGTGATCAGCACATTGGGCCAAATGATGTCATCCATCAGGATGGACACTGCAATTTGCCATCTATTTCCTCATCAATCAAACTTGAGCGGGGGGGGTGGGATGTGTGTTTATGTATGTGTGTGTGACAGAGAGGCATCGGCAATCTGCAGAGACTTTACCTGAAGGCCATTAAGTGGCATCAACAGAGTGCAGCAATCCACTCCACTGCTCTTTTATCCACGAGTAAGATTTACAATCTGTTTAATTTGAATTAAACATTATAGATACAATAAATCAGTGATTTTCTTTCTGAAAAACACCCAAGTTTTTTGTCCAAATAAAATTATTGTGAAATACACAATTCCAGTTTAATTCCCTCTGCAGTCATGATATAATTTAAACCTCGAAGACAGAAGACTTTGGGTTTTATCTTTTTTTTTTTTTCAAAACAGCCTATATGGTGCCTGCTCTCTCCTGCTGCCCCGCTATCAGTAACTTCAGAGCGTTCAGCTGTTGAGCTGTTTTGAACTCAATGCGCCTTTGGCTCTTGAATATACTGTATCTCATATAAGATCCTCTGACTGACCACTAGATGTTATCCTGCTAAATTCACCAAGGAGCTCCTTAACACATTTAGTAACCTAACTTTTTATCTATTATCAACAGCTACTTAGCCGCTGGCACATTTTCATACACTTTTAAACATAAAGTATTTTAACTGCTCTTGTAAAAGCAGGATCCTGTTAGTCTCAGCGACTACTGGAAGCTTCAATCTTAAAATACCTACGATTTTAGTGGAATTAGTTATCATGAAACCTGAAACTTCAGTGGACACATTTGTGAAAAAAGCAGTCCACATATCATATTTTTATGTTCGTAAAATGTTCCGAAATTCATAAATATGCAGGATATTACTACTGCTGCACCCACAACAACGCATTTGGTCTTTACAAAAGGGATTTTCAAAAGGGGTCCCTTGACCTCTGACCTCAAGATATGTGAATGAAAATGGGTTCTATGGATACCCACGAGTCTCCCCTTTACAGACATGCCCACTTTATGATAATCACATGCAGTTTGGGGCAAGTCATAGTCAAGTCAGCACACTGACACACTGACAGCTGTTGTTGCCTGTTGGGCTGCAGTTTGCCATGTTATGATTTGAGCATATTTTTTTTATGCTAAATGCAGTACCTGTGAGGGT
>CAKAOH010000590.1:0-12948 GCA_916701665.1 Sebastiscus tertius | reverse complement strand
TAAATAAATAAATAAAATGCAAAAATAAATAAATAAAATAAAAAAATAATACAAAATAAAAACATAAATAAATAAATGGGAAATAAATAAAAAAAAATGAAAATGTATGCGAAAATAAATAAATAAAATGCAAAAATAAATAAATGCGAAATAAATAAAAAAATTGAAAATGTATGTGAAAATAAATAAGTAAATAAAATGTAAAAATAAATAATAAAATAAAAAATGAATACAAAATAAATACATAAATAAAAGAAAAATTAAAAATGAAACAGAAGAGTAAATAAATAAAGGAATTTATTAAAAGACAAATAAATAAAGACGCAAATAAAGACAGAAATATCTATTTGTCACACTTTATCAATTCATTAATGGCTACATTAATTTCCCCCCCCCCCCATTTAGCGATTTTTACACCATTTAATCTAATTTTATGTGGCAATTTGATATAATTCAATAGGCCTATATTGAATCAAAGTAATGATATGGTATAGAGAGCAAATTTACTGGCATCCAATGTGATAATTAGCCTAGCTACTGTAAATAGTATGCTGTATGTAGTCCCTTATAGGTCAGTGGTTCCCAAACTTTTTAACACCAAGGACCCCTAAATTTACAGAAATTAGACCCCCATTTGATAAGATTTAATCCCACCTGATAGGACTTTTGCTTTTAGATGTTTTATTACAGAAACAGTGAAACCCATGACTTCTTTTGTCAAAGATTGCTCAAAAATCACATTTCTCAAAATTTTGGGAGCCCTAAGGAAGTTGTTTTTAAAGTGGGGTCCAGGGACCCCCAGGGGTCCTTATGGGGGTTCCAGCAAAAATGGGAATTATTTATTTTCACTATAATTCCATCAATAAGTAACACAATGACAGAATGTCATGTGCAATATTACTTTTCTATTTTAGTTTACCTAATTATCTTACTTTTATGGTTATTCTATTAGGCACTGGTGTTGACTTCTTATACACTATATTCATTTCGTTTTTTTTATTCTTATGTTATTGTTGAGTCAAAATGACCATGACCAAAATGCTCATTTGATGGGCCTAGTCTATTGGGTTTAAGATAAAATATTCCTTTATTAGTCCCACAGTGGGGAGATTTGCAGTCTACTCTATCTTTAAGGGTTATAGCCTATGACTTCTGATGCTGTTGTCGTTTTAAGCATGCATGTCTTTCAACAGAACCTACACTATATTCAACCTCTCTTATTATAGGACTACTATCTACTCACATGGACCCATAATATGCAAGTAAAAAAACGTTTACTATTAGCTCTCATTAATAAGGAACATCTAAACAGGATCTTGCTTTTGGAGCATCAATGAAACAACTGAGATGCTGCAGTCTGGCGCAGAAAGGTAGTGGATGGGGAATGATTTTATGAACACACTCAAATTCAAATTCAAATTCAAATAAGCTTTATTGGCATGAATGTTAAGATTATATTATTGCCAAAGCGAAATTACATATTAATGAATATTTACATTTCACAAGAAATAATCACAAGATAATCACATTTCACAAGAAATAATCACAATCACAAGAAATAATCACAAGATAATCACATTTCACAAGAAATAATCACAATCACAAGAAATAATCACAAGATAATCAAAACCACAAGAAATAATCACAAGATAATCACAATCACAATATACCAAATACATTTTAAATATACATTCTTTTACACATTATCACTCTCTCTCTCTCTCTATCTCTCTCTCTCTCTCTCTCCACGTCTCTCTCCTATGTGTGTAAATGTGATGACTGTGGTGATGAGACAAGCAGACTGTAAATTGACCACATAGCGCCTCTAGTGCACAACAAGGTCCCATGCATGGATGTATTAAAAGGTCCCATGGTGGGACAAGTAGTATCTGATTGGAGGAGGGATCTGGGAACGTCAAACAAAAGCGTCCTCCGACGTGGTGACATCATCACGCCGCGTCCGTTCAATCACAAAAGTGTCTACTCCTTATCTCTACCGGCGTACGCCGAAACTCGCCCAGGTTGGCGGAGTCAGCACTCGATAAACCGCTCTGTCCGCCGTGTTCACCGATTCCAACCGGGCTGCCAAGTCTCAGTATCACATGAATGAGACAACAGCCTCTGAGCATCGCAGCCGGGTGTCTTTAACACTTTGTTTTAGCAGCTAACTACATCTAACGTTACACCAAGGTCCTAGAGCTGGGGTCAGCAACCTGCGGCTCTTCAGCCCCTCCAGTGGCTCCCTGTGGATTTATAAACATGGACATTAATATCTTTGTGTACATTTTCATTTTTTATTTATCATTGGTGTAGGTCTATGGTACGACGGAGTATTAGGGCCACATTGAGGGAAAAAAATAAACAAATCGGAGATTTCGAGAATAAAGTCATAATATAACGAGACAAAGTCAAAAGTTCATGAGAAAAAAAGTAATATTATGAGAATAAAGTCAATATTACAAAGTAGTTATTTTCTTTTTTGCTAGTAAAGTTATGACTTTATTCTCGTAATATTTATTCTCGTAATATTACGACTTTTTTCTCGTAATATTATGACTTTATTCTCGTAATATTCCGACTTTTTTTCTCATAATATTGTGACTTTATTCTCGTAATATTATGACTTGATTCTCATATTATGACTTTATTCTCGTAATTATGACTTTACTGTCTTAATATTATGACTTTATTATCTTAATATTATGACTTTATTATTTTAATATTATGACTTTATTCTAGATATCTCAGATTTATTTTTTTTCCTCAATGTGTCCTCAATGTTTCCTATACCGAACGCCCCGGTGCACATAACGAGCACACCCATTGTGATTATTTTAAGCGGCTGCTCCACGTTAGCTTCCTGTTGTCTACCACTGCAGCTACACTTATATGAAACACTTTAATATCACAACGGACCAAGAGAACTCGGTAGATAATAATAAACTGAAGAAATGAACAGTCGACTGCAAGAAATCCGCGAGCGACAAAAACTCAGGCGGCAACTTTTAGCTCAACAGGCAAGTAGATAACTAGTGTTGTTGATGTTAGCATGTAGCTAATGATAACCTTACAGGTAACCCAGGTAACGTCAGCTCACTTCAGCTACAGCTGTTGGCCAGATGTGCAGCCGCTAGATAACAACATGATGGATGCATGTTGGACTGTGTGGTGAACATTGAGGTCTGTCGCACACATACATCCATGGGTGATTATTTAGTTGACAAAATGTACATTTTCTACTCCATGCTCAAATAACTTCACTGCAACGTGAAATGTAAATGAATTACATCGACATGTTGAAGCTATTTGAGCCAGTATAGCTCACACAAATGATGTTAGTTAGGATTATGTTACATATAGAAGATAGAAGATTTGAAGCAGCAGATGTAGCATCTCATTTTCGAGGGGGTCCTATAGACACAAATACAAAAACACATACAGACAAAACAGCATTACATAGAAAACATACACTGCAAATACACAGATACAGACAGCTTGCTCACCATCTCCCACCCAGACCCACATCAGCCCTCTGCTGTTATAAAATAAACATCTGATACAATGACCATATTTAAATCAATTGCATCAGCATAAAGAACAATTGCAACACTTTGTCTTCAGTTTATATATAGTACAAATAAACTGAGGATCATAAGTACACACAAATTAAAACCATGAACAGGTTGTTTTAAGATGAGAAAATAAAGATGTCCTGAAGCAACAGAAAGAGGTAATAGATCTCAGAAAAAGAGGAAGATTATTCCAGTCTGATGGAGCTTAGATATTAGATAGAAAGCTGTATTGTCGTTGTATTAAATACAACCAGATTCACAGTTTGCCATTTCTGGTCATGTGCTTTAAAACAAATACTTGACAAGACTAAAGTAGGCAGATAAAACATATAACAGGTAAAACACACACACAGTTATAAAGCAAATAAAACAGGTAAAGTAGATGTAATAAATACATATAAACAGAAGTGTTACACTAGAAGTATAAAATATAAAAAATAGATGTAATGTAAACAGAGGTAATTGCACTTGTAAAATAGGGTAGGGTAGATGTAATAAATAAATTGTAAACAATGGTAGTTGCGCTTGAGGTGTATATTGCATCAAAGGATATATTGCACAGACAAATGTATTTCACATTCAGTGTATTGATATTGCACAGATTTATTGTTTGTTCAGTGTCCGTATGGCTCAGGGAAAGAAACTGAGAAAATAAGGTCCTTCCTACCGACTGCCATCAGACTGTACAACTCATCTCTGGACTAACTAAATAACACCCCTCTCTCTCTCTCTCTCACACACACACACACACTCTCACATACACACACTGTCACTCATCCATCCAGCAGTGCAGTCAGACATGCATCACAATTGGACATTAGTACTGCCACTTGCTAACCAGCTTTTAAGAGTATTTATTGCTAACTTTTTACATTCTTGTGTGCAATATCACTGTTCATTGTGTGCAATATTAATGTCCAACATGTGCAATATTACTTATTTTTCAGTTTGTTAGCTTACTTTACCTTTTTTTATTTTACTTATCTTATCTTATTTACTCATTTTACGAAATGTATGTTACTTAATTGTTATTCAATTAGGCACTGGTGCTAGAAATAGTACTTTTTTATTTTATACACTTGTATTTTATACACTTGAACTTGTTGTAATGTTGTATTTTTGAGCAATCTCTGGCACAAGAATTTCCTTTGGGATTAATAAAGTTCTATCTTATCTTATCTTATTTTATCTTAATGCTTATTTTCTATCTTATTTATTCTTAATGTATTCTTAATCTTGTTGTGTGCTTGTTCTATCTTTTGCTGCTGTAACTCAGAAATTTCCCCTCGGGATTAATAAAGTACCTACCTACCTAAATATACCAAGATTAATTTACAGTGTATAAAAGATGTAAGATAAGACCAAACTTTTATTTGCAGGGGTTGAAGCTGTAGCTAAATAACAATAGCCGTACCAAATACTGAGACAGAAAACATTGAGCAGGAGACAATACCAGAATTTGAATGACTTTACAATGACTCTCATTTTCCTCTAACCACAGTTGGGAGCTGAAAGCGCAGACAGTATCGGCGCTGTCCTCAACAGTAAAGATGAACTAAAGGAGATAGAGGAGACAAGAGAAACATGCAGGTAAGATATGATGTAATAACCCCAAAACATTGAACAAAGGCTGCCCAAACAGGTCAGTAATAACAGAAGGAAGAAAGGAGGGGCCATAGAGAGAGAGAAACTATACTATGTATTGAGGGCACAATTTACTAATTTGTGCACACAAGATATAATTAGTTCCCTTAATTTGATTAAATCGTTCCCATGTTTTGATTCATTCATGTGCACAAGATAGTAATTTGTGGCTTCAATTCAATTAAAATGTTCCTACGTTTTGGTTCATTTGTGTGCACGACACAAGTTTATATACAGAGAGCCAGCACAGTGCACCCACTGCAGTCAAGGTTGCGTGCTGTCAGGGCAGATTTACACACAACCAGCATTAGACCTTTGTAAAAAGTTCCAAGTTTCACATATTTTTGTAGACATTTGTCGATCTTGCTTGCTAGTTTTGTCCTATCACCATTTGCACTAAAATGTTGATTTTGTACTTTAGTGACACACAGCATCTGCATTATGTGTTTTGGATGTTTGTGTTTTGCAGGGCTTCATTTGACAGTTCAACCATACCTTCCAAAAGGAAGGCACAGACGGAGGGAGAGGACACAGAGGAAGATGTGGAAGAACAAAAGGTGAGCATTATGAATCTACATGGAATAAAGAAACCTCAAACCTTCACGTAATGGTAATCAACCTGATTAATATAGCATCTCTCTAAACAAATATTACAGTGAGTTACAGTCTAAAAATATAATTAGAATGACCACCTGTGGATGACTTTGGGGGGGATATGACAAGTGTGCAGAATAAGGGGATTGGCAATGTCCCTGCTTCTTCTTTGTTTTCTGGCTGACTGATCTGAAAATGAGAATCTTGACCATTTCACTGTAAGCCCTTTAATATGCTTTATGTATTTCCCTCTATCTGTTATCCCAACTTACTTACTTCTTAGTTTTTGTGGGTAGTAACGTTATCATGATTGTGATTTCACTCATGTTTTATAAATTGCTTTATGATCAATATCTTTTCAATCTACCAACCAAACATGCCTCACATGCAGATAAAGGTTCTGTTCATTGACAAAAATATGAACTTCCTTGTGTTTTTGTGTAATAGGATGAGCCGGAGGTGCAGCAGCCAGATGAAAGCAACCCATATGAGGAAGTGTACAAGGACTCAAGTACTTTCCTTAAGGTTGGAGAACTAGCTTTCTCTTTCTTTTGCACACACAATGTCTCTTTTTATATCGTGTCTCACTCAATTATGCCGTTGCAGCCCACCAAGGTATGTTTTTGTTTTTCATTGAGGTAAATAAACGAGTTTCCTGAATGTAGAAAGTAGCTACGTTAGAAAATATCAACACAAACTGATAGTAAAAATCCTGGTCTAGCATTACCAGTATCAACTGCAGCAACTACTTTTGATAAAAAATTATCGTATTAAATTCCAACTCACCGAATTTCAGATGCGTTGGTAATGCGAATTAGTCTCTAGATTTACCCACATTTACAAAAAGATTTGGCCCACTTAAAGCTGCAGTGCAAAGAATTTGAGCAAATATGATTAAAAAAAGTTATTTTTATAAAACGGTCACTGTATCCTGACAGTTGTACATGAGACAGGTAATCTGAAAAAAATCATGGGTCTCGGTGTCTTCCGGTGCTCCTAATAGCATCTGCAAGATTTCACAGACCGGAGGAAAAATCAGCTGCCTCAGCTGAATGAACAGCCAATTGGAACGCTCTCTCTCTGAAAGGACCTGTGATTGGCCAAAGTCTCCCGTCATGGGCTAGTTTTTTAAAGTCTAAAATCAGAGCCATGAGGAGGTGCTGAAGTCTAGTTTTCTCTCAGAACACTTGAATTACAATATGCTGAAAGTTTATTATGGATTTCTATCCCAATTATGTCAAAAACATTCTGCCTACTGCAGGTTTAAAAGCATGGAACATTGAGAGAAACACTTCTTTTAAATTCGTGACCCAAAGTTGAAAGGACAAGTTTTGTTTGGCGGGTAGAATCATTGCCTTCTATCTAAACAAGAGCAAAGTCAATGGAATGTTAGTAATATAGTAATATAGTCACATGATCCACTTGGCATCAACCTGTAATTTCAGACTGTATTGAGTGCCACAGCCTGTAATTACAGGTTAGAACCAGTTAGTAAAATAATATACATGACACAGAGTGTGTGAGTTCACTATGGGGAAAGTATTCATGCATGACCGGTTGAGTGACGGCTGCTGTCATAAGGCACGCACAAAGATAACCTGTAATTACAATACACGTCATCTGCTTTTGTTGAAGTAAAGAGTGTGTGTACAATGCATTATTATCAGTTTGGGATGTGTACTGTGTGTAGGACTGTGAAAACTACAAATAAGCCTTAGAAAGCCAGCGTGGTGTCATTATTTATTCAAGCAGAAAGATCCTATTGTTGATGTGCTATCTTTATTTTGAAAGTTTATTTTCCTCATATGAAAAATAAAAGGTTTAAAAAAAGTTTTTTAGATATTGCAGAAATTGTGTGTTAGAGCTTGCAGTTTCAACTAAGCTTTTCCAATCTCATGCATCAAATGTGTATTAAAATGCTTGAATACACATCCAGCTATACATATGTATGTATGTCTCTGTTTATATAGATATATTTCTCTTATTACCCTTTCTCCTGCTCATCTTATGTCATTCATTCATTATCTTTCAGGGTACCCAGAGTTTGAACCCTCACAATGACTACTGTCAGCACTTTGTCGACACGGGGCACCGGCCGCAAAACTTCATCAGAGATGTTGGTGAGTGTGTGTTTGCTGTTTTATGTACATGCGCATGCCTGTGTGTGTGGTTCTGACCTTATTGCCCTCTGCGGTTCAGGCTTGGCTGACCGATTTGAAGAATACCCTAAGCTTCGTGAGCTGATCAGGCTGAAGGATGAACTCATCTCCACCACCAACACCCCTCCCATGTATGTAAAATGATGAATATTAGAGTAAATATTTACCTGAACGTCAATGTCTTTACGTCCAGAGAAAATAACTTGAACCAAGTTCAACTATCAACTATTTTGATTTAGCTATTTAAGGCGTGTGTCTTGTGTGTTTTTAGGTACCTCCAGGCTGATCCAGAGCGCTTTGACCTGCAGGATCTGAAGTGCAAGTTTGATGTCATTCTGCTTGAGCCTCCCTTAGAGGAATACTACAGAGAATCAGGCATCAGCCACACTGAACGTTTCTGGACCTGGGATGATGTATGTATGCATGCTAGACTGGTACATATATACTGTATATAGACATCAAAATATTAGGTATGTTTGATATTGATATGGACTTCCCCGACATTGTTAAGAGCTTGGGAGTAGAATTAAATAAGAGTATGCTGACCCTCTGCCAGTAGGGGGCGACAGAGATCCAGAATCACCTGTCCTGTTCTCTCATGACAGGACTGCTCTAAAGGAACGCAAGAAGTGATTTGTGAATGGCGTATTAATTCTGCATGGATGATAGTGGCATAGTGCTCCCTCACCCCTCTTTCCCTTCTCTGCTCTCTGCTCCTGTAGATCATGAAACTGGAAATTGAGGAGATATCTGCTCCACGTTCCTTCGTCTTTCTGTGGTGTGGATCTGGTGAAGGCCTGGACTTGGGCAGAATGGTAACATGGTCCCTCATTCAGTCAAAAGTGCACATTAAATTACAGGCAAACTTACTCTGTGTCCATATACATATCTCATATTTTTTACTGGTTCTGCAACTTAAGCCATGCAAGTTCTTTTTCTTTGAGTCATTCAGGAACTCACTGGTTCATTAAGCGTCTGACAACTGAGTTGGGCAGTTGTTTGTATGATGTTATGACAACAGCTTTGAAAATAGGTCAAATACCTACTATTTCAGGGTTAAGCCCCTAGGCAGACACACCCTGGTTCATTTCCAGTGGGCTGTCAAACAAACATCATTATTCACTTTGTCATATGGTTGTGTGTCGTTGTTGTCTTTGAGCTTGTCAATAACACTGAGTCAGTCTGGCTATGTGTTAGAAAAGGTTAGAAGCCCTACTGTGCATGCACTGTTAATGTCTTATTAATGCATTAATCAAAAAGAAGATTAAGGAAAAAACATGAACCTGTCAAAATGAACAGCTTTAAATTGAGTACTTGTGGTACATAGTACGTCATAATACCCTTATTTCACCCATTTCAGTGTTTGAGGAAGTGGGGTTTCAGGCGGTGTGAGGATATCTGTTGGATCAAGACCAACAAGAATAACCCAGGCAAGACCAAGGCACTGGACCCAAAAGCAGTATTCCAGAGGACCAAGGTACAGCAGAAATATGAAATACGTGTTGACGTTAATGTAAATCTTACATTGCTAATTCATAGCTAATGGCTTTGGGATATGTTTTCCTTTTAAAATCTGTGGATGTAATGTTGTATACACAATTTAAAGTTGACAAGACTCATCTACACATGATGAATTTAAAGTTTTAAATTGTCTCTAATAATGTATACAAATATATTCCCTTCAGGAACACTGCCTAATGGGAATCAAAGGCACAGTGCGTAGGAGTACCGACGGCGATTTCATCCACGCTAACGTGGACATTGACTTGATCATCACTGAGGAGCCTGAGATGGGAAACGTAGAGAAGCCCGTGGAGATCTTCCACATAATCGAGCATTTCTGTTTGGGCCGCAGGAGGTTGCACCTGTTTGGACGAGACTCAACCATCAGACCAGGTGAGACGGACACACTCTTTCCTTGGCTAATTGAGGTGATAACTGCTTTGTTTGCTTTTTTTAGTTGCTTAGTGTCTTGTCTTATGTTTTCGGGTTGTCAGTCCTTCAGTAGGTCCCATTCTCGTGAACGCAATGTCATTTTAGTTTTCTTCTCTTTCTAGGCTGGCTGACTGTTGGTCCTACTTTGACAAACAGTAACTTTAACAACGAGGCCTACAACTCGCATTTCATCAACACCCCCCTATCAGGCTGCACCGAGGACATAGAGAGGCTGCGGCCCAAATCTCCCCCTGCTAAGCTGAAGTCGGAGCGTGGTGGCGGAGCACCCAGGGGGGGGCGCGGTGGACCAAATTCAGGAAGAGGCGGAGACAGAGGTCGTGAAAGAAACCGGCCATTCCGTGGGGACCGGGGAGGGTTCAGGGGCCGAGGAGGGCCACATCGGGGCTTTCCACCTCGCTAGAGCAACAAGCTGATGCCAACCACACTGATGCTAGGAATCCCCATCTGCATTATCTGCAAACACAATCTGATTTGTATTGCAGTCGGGGCATGGTATGGGGAGTATGTGACAGCTGAGCAGTTGGCGAATGTGATCTATCTTTTTTTTAATCGTTTCGTTTATATTTTTTCATGGATGTACTGTAGATTGAAAGGGTGTCTGAATAAACATTCTTCTCACTTTTTATGTCCATGTATTGATTTTTGTGTTAGGCCTGTCTTGTCCATGAATATCTATACAGTTATGGTAGTAATGACAGTATAACAGTTCCCTGATATGGAGAGAGTGTGATTGAAAGTCCTGATGAGCAAATTGAACGTAAAACAAACTATTTTAAAATATACAAGACCAACAAGTTTCTTCGTCAATATTGCTCTAATTTTTCTCTAATTCTAATTTTTAATTGCTTGTCATAAACTGTAAATAGACAACTAATCAGACACTGATTATCAGGGTTCTCTTATACAACTGCTATTGTGGTTAAAGTATTTGACATTTGTATTTGCGTTGCATGACCATCAGTTCTACAAAAGCTGATTGGCTGTTGTGTTCATGCTCTTTGTGCATGCTGCAAGCATGTATGGAGAACGTCAGTCAGGCAGAATTAAGGAGGGGTACCACTTGAGGAATGCCATACATCTGCCCTAAATGCTTGTTCCTAAGTACACAGTCCTTTTGAAGTATTCATTTGGCTGTGAGTCAGGCATTGTTGCTTAACAGTTATCTCTGCAGAAGGTAAAATTGCCTTCTGAAGCAAAATGAGGTCGACACGGAAGTGACCTGTGCGTACCTCTCAAAAATACATCTTGTACAAAAGTCACCTGACTTTGGTATCCCCTACGGAACCAGCAAGAGGTTGACTTATTTTTGATTTTCTGTAAAATGTCTCAACAACTGTTTTTGATTGCCATGAAATGCAACATGTTGAAATTGTCAATATGAGCATGTTAGCATGCTGTAGTTAACATTTAGCTCAAAGTACTACAGTGCCTAAGTACAGCCTCACAGGGTCCCCAGCATGGCTGCACAATCTTGATCTTGCCTAGTTTTGTGTGAAGCTTTTTGTTTTTTAAATTTTGGGTCCTTGAGTTTTAAAAAGATACACAGGTGGTATTTTATGTCTTATTTTGATTAATTCTCAAAACAGGATTCAACATTAATGTTTTTTTTTTTTTCACTTACAAGTACATCAGAAATCTACTTGCCCCAAAGTAAATGTTTACTTGCCCCTATAAAAATAGTTTTATTTATTAGCGGTTATCAAATAACAACAAAGACCAAAGTTAATTGGCATGCTTAATCTTTATTCAAGTAAATTAATCTGGAGTTTTGCCCACATCTTCTAATGTCACCCAACTAAACTTCTGTTTCCAGGATAATTGAAATGCTCGCTTGCGCTTCAGCTAATAAACTTTGTTTGTACCTGCTGCCATTTTCTCACAAGTGCCCGATCATTATTGCGCATCAAGACCCCTCTCTGTGACACTTTATGATAACCATCATTTACCAATGGTAAATTGATAGTTAATTAAACTTAGTAATTTTACTGTTAATAAACAATGAAATGCTAATTAATAGTTATGCTATAATATATGTTATTTTATCAGTAGTTTGTGTAATATGAAATAATTAGCTTATAAACTATATATTATATCATAGCTGATAAGAGATGATAACAATTACATTCTGATTACATTGGTAAAGTATTTATTATCAGTTTAATGATGCAAACATTATAACATTTTATATTGTATATTAAATATTTGTTAATAAAATGATGATTTGTAAATGTTTAAGAAATCATTTGTAAAACATTAAATCTATTAGATGGACCAGAAGCCAATTATTAACCTTTGACATAGTATCTAAATACTGTTTATACATGTTTTACAAATGATTTATTAACCATTTAACAAGCTATTATGATCATCACTTGCAACTTTATAATAACCATCCAAATAATGTTTATGGATAATTAGCCAATTGGATTTGTACTCCACTAAGGTAAGAAAATATGAATATTCAGCACACATTGGCAACGGAATCTTCAAGTATGCTTTTTGCCGAGCTTCTTCCCATTATGTGGGTTTGCAGGGTGAATATTTAGTACATGTATAACAAGGTACGACAGGTACGATGCTGACTTTTGAATTTAAATAAGGAAAAAAATGAATACATCAACTTGGAGGTATTGCTTGATAGATGCATTAGATGAGTGTATAGGAGTGAAGCATTTGAGCTTTTGCTTTAGGATGAGACAGTTAATAGCCTGTGCTGCTCATTTTATGGCAATGATGCAGATTAGTGATGGTTAGGTTTATCAAAAGTTATTGTTTTCATACAATAATGTTTGTGTTATTACAGACATATCAACTTCACAGCTCTGCTCTTTGCAAAACTTAATGAGACAGTTGTGTTATGGCACCAGTGGCCGAGGATGCTTTCTATAATCAAACTGCATTGGTATTTACATCTCTCAACTCTACGTCAATCATCCCCACCTCACCCTCTAACTTTTACATTGTGCCTTGGGTCCTATGACCATCCTTTTTTTACAGGAAATAACAAAGAAGAACAAGTCCTG
>CAKAOH010000588.1:0-46034 GCA_916701665.1 Sebastiscus tertius | reverse complement strand
ATATATATATGAATTGCATTGCATTACTTACAGCTAGGAACAAGGACAACAAAGCTGGACAAATGAAATATAGACAGTACTGTTCTGTACACAATTAGTGGAAAAAATAGGTGTTTATATAAGTATTAATATATCCGGCTGATTAACTATGGACAATCATGTGATTAATCGCGATTATATATATGATTTAAATTAGCATTTAATTACGTTGACTTCCAGACTTTAGATGATGTGAGACATTCATCTATTATTTAGTTAGATACATCAGCAGGTTGTAATTATGATTTAACCATCTGGAAGACATAAATGTTGTTTAGTTTGATCGCAGCGTGGAGAACGTTTACTCCCTCCGCTGGTTCTGTCTCAGCCACAGCACGCTTTCTTTACCCATGACCTTTATAAAAAGCGTAACTCTTTCTTCAGGTTTCAGTTATGTGTCGGACTTTGAAGGAAGTCAAAGGTACAAAATGAGTAATTTGAGGGCTCACCTACACCCGACTGTGCTTCACGTAAAGACTCTCACTCTGCTTTAATGACATTGCCACACACAGTTTCTGGGCAGTGCAGCCAGCTGAATTTCAAAAAGCTGCAGTATCTCTTGCAGCCATCTGAGGCCACAACATGTGATATATTTTCTAATGAAATCGAAATGAAACTTTTCCTCCAGTGATGAGTTTAAGTCCTTCAGAGTGTCGACCTGCAGTCGGCGCTCAGGGACGACTTTCCCCTCCGGTCCACCTCACGAGGAGCACAGATCTGACCTTAATCTCAAATGTTGGGCCTCCTGCTAGGCTTCGAATTAAATCAGCCCTATCCCCCAGTGTGTGTGTGTGTGTGTGTGTGTGTGTGTGTGTGTGTTAAGAGGGCAACACCATATGGCCAGACTGATCATTAGGGAGGATGCCGGAGGCACAAAACCGCTGGAGCTGCTCCCCTCACACACATTCACACACATTTACACACACACACACTCAGCCGCTCGGCGAGTGTCACGGCGGATCGTGCTCAGAGGCTGTGACGGACCGGTGCACTTAAGCTTTTCCTCACACACACACAAACTCTCTGCGGTGTCGTAATGAAGGTCCTCCATGTCTCTACAGATGGTGTTTGTCTCCTAAAGTCTCCTTGGTGCCGGTAAACAGAGAGCCGGCCGGACGCCGACAGACCTGCCTCTGGGCTCTGAACATGCATCTGTATGGGTGTGTGTGTGTTTGTACATGTGTGTGTGTCGGCATTTCATCAGGAAAGAAGAGAAGAGGAAAGGAAAGGAGGAAGCGAGGAGTTGGGGTCAGAGGAAAGAGGAGTTTAGGGGACAAGAATATAAGAAGAGAGGAGGAGAAAGTTCAGGTTTTTCTTTATCTGAATCGAGGGTCTAAAGACAGAGTGTGTCACATGCTGTACACCCCATTGAGGGAAATTTGTGATATTGGGCTATAGCAATAAAATTGACTTGACTTCACAGTGCTGATCTTTGAGGGGAATCCAAAATGGAGGAAGCTATCGTTGCTGTCAATCGATTCAAATATTGAATCGCAATTAATTGCAAATTAATCTCACATTATTTATCTGTTTAAAATGTACCTTAAAGGGAGATTTGTCAAGTATTTAATACTCTTATCAACATTGGAGTGGACAAATATGCTGCTTTATGCAAATGTATGTATATATTTATTATTGTAAATCAATTAACAACACAAAACAATGACAGATATTGTCCAGAAACCCTCACAGGTACTGCATTTAGCATAAAACAATATGCTCAAATCATAACATGGCAAACTGCAGCCCAACAGGCAACAACAGCTGTCAGTGTGTCAGCGTGCTGACTTGACTATGACTTGCCCCAAACTGCATGTGATTATCATAAAGTGGACATGTCTGTAAAGGGGAGACTCGTGGGTACCCATAGAACACATTTTCATTCACATATCTTGAGGTCAGAGGTCAAGGGACCCCTTTGGAAATGGCCAAATCGCCAAAATTTAGCGTAAGTTTGGAGTGTTATTTAGCCTCCTTCCCTTCTTTCTAGTTTCATATGATGCCAGAATCTTCACTCCAGCTTTAAAACTGAGCTCACTGCAACCTAAAAAAAAAAAATGTCAATGCACCGTTGGTGGCATTAAAACAAATTTGCGTTATTGCGTAAACTTTGTGACACCCCGCGGTTTGCAGACAGTTATGACACAGCAGTCGATGGTACAAAATATGTCTTTTGAACAAAATGATGATGATGAACAAAATGCCAGGGGGAGTCAGTAGAACAGTGGAGAGAGAATAGAGAGAATCTCTCATATAACCGATGTAACGGCTTCAGTTCCCCGTCAGAAAGGGCTGTCTGACAGCGAGGTAAAGCAGCGGGAGCAGCAGAAAAACTAAATTTTAGCCACCTAAATATCAGTTTAAGTGTGCGCTATATTTAGAATGTTTTCACCGCTTTACCTCGTTGTCAGACAGCCCTTTCTGATGAGGAACTGTTGTATCGCTCTCTTCAAAGCCACCAGACTCCATTCACAAAACCAGTCATTTTACCTCTCAGAACACGGGAGTTTCTGGTCTACCACTGCATCGACCAGCCAGCTAGCAGGTTAGCGGTTAGCTATTTTGCAAAGACGCACAGATTAATTTGGTCGTAACACTTTCTGGTGTGAAGGAGGAGAGAAAAGGAAGAGGAAGAAATCAAAGATGGCGAGGAGAGAGGCGAGGAAAAGACAGGGTGTAGAGAACCATAAATTTGAGTATATAAGGGTTTATGTGTGAGAGAGAGGAGGTGTGGAGGAGAGCGAGGCATCTAATGAGCCCCACTGTGAGAGAGATGTCTGTTTTCCTCCCAAATATTTGATATCTGCTGCTGCTGTCCACACGGGTCATCACTGTGTGTGTGTGTGTGTGTGTGTGTGTGTGTGTGTGTGTGTGTGTGTGTGTGTGTGTGTGTGTGTGTGTGTGTGTGTGTGTGTGTGTGTGTGTGCCAATCAAACGCTTGTTTTTCTGCATGGAAATCTGCTCCAATATCACTCAAAAAGTTTCTTTTCACAATAAGAGCTCCACTGTTGGCAGATGATGGACAGCTCAACATCTGCACATGTTGTGGAGATTATAAGGGATGTTAAGTTTGTTAAAAATCACTTTGGATCATGTCGGCCATGTCTGTGGCTTCACCCATACGTGTATAAAATATTTCGTTAACCCCCTGAGATAGACAATAGACCCGTTTTTGTCTTTTTTACGGGGGTACAGGGGGTCTTTAGGGGGAGATAGCAGGTCAACAGTAGATGTCACATAAAATATTCTTCTGTGTGAATGTCTTTTATTTCTTAAAATAAAAAGGTGAAATAGTCAAGTCTGGCTGCAACTAACACTGTTTAATCTATTTTTTTAATGAATCACTCATCATTTATGTTATAGAATGTCAAAAATACTGATCATAATTCACCAGAGGTCAAGGTGATGTGTACAGATAAATAAATATATATGTTTATAATGAACACTGTGATTAATTAAATCTGTCAATCGACTTCAACGATTAGCTCGTCCTCCTCTTCTGCTTTCACCTCCAGATGATCATTTAATCCAACAACAACTGATCTCCACTTCCTCCCTCCAGGTGCCAACGCCAAGCTGCGCTACCAGATCACCTCAGGAAACACCATGGGCACCTTCGACGTGGAGCCCGAGGTGGGCACCATCTTTGTGGCTCAGCCGCTGGACTACGAGATGGAGCAGCGCTACGAGCTGCGACTGGTCGCCTCCGACGGGAAGTGGGAGAACGAGACGCTGGTGGTGGTTCAAGTGGTCAATCGCAACGACGAGGCACCCGTCTTCAGCCAGACCGAGTACCACGCCGCCATTACCGAGGAGCTCACCCAGCTGCCGGTTTTCATGCTGGAGGTCAGTCAGCGAGTTTGTATTTATGTCGTTTTAAAGGCTTCTCTGCTCCTGTGTGACCCGGCACAGCATAACATAAAATTTAAAAAATGTAATCAAATAATGATAAAATTAATGAGTGGATGGGTTGATGTGTTGTTAAGCATTGACATAGGTTACCACAGTAAGCTGATCAATAAGGTTATGAATAATGTGAACGCTAGCACTAGCTGAGTCAACGTTCGCGTTGATCAGTTTGGAAATAACTGAAAGGGTTAGTTTGGATTTTTTGAAGTGGGGTTGTGTGTATACTCCCGTGTTCTGAGAGGTAAAATCACTGTTTTTGTGAATGTAGTCTGGTGGCTTTGAAGAGAGTGATATAACAGCTTCAGTTCAGCGAGGTTAAGCGGCTGTGGACGGTATGTGTCTTAGTCTTTAAACAAAAATGTCTCGGCGTTTTTTTTTTTTTTTTATATCGTCACAGTCAGTGTTTAATGACGTTGGTCCCGTCTTGTCTTAGTCATGGAAAAAAATGTTGTTGACGAATATATTTCATCATAGTTTTCTGTAACAAAATTAAAACTACTTATAATATTTTCACCGCTTTACCTCGCCATCAGACAGCCCTTTCTGACAGGGAAACTGAAGCCGTTATATCGCTGTCGTCAAAGCCACCAGACTCCATTCACAAAAACAGTAATTTTACCTCTCAGAACACAGGAGTTGCTGATCCACCGCTGCATCGATCAGTTAGTTTGTTTGTGTTATTGTGCAACTTTCTGATCTGAACTAACGTGGTGTCTAAAAACCTACTGTACCTACGTCAAGTCATGTGGGGAAACGTTTTTAGAAGGGCTTAAAGGGAAAATAGCATTTTGACGCAAAAACTAAAATTTGAATGTTGGGATTTCATTACAAAAGAAACACCACTGGGAAAATACAGAATGATATAAAAACCTAAAAAAAAACAAAGAACTGATCAGATGTCCATCTAGTCCAGATGTTAAAAATGCAAACATGAGAAAGTAGCACCTCCAGCATATTGTAAAAATGTCAGTTTATATGAACAAGATGTGTAAATGTATCAGGTTTAATACAGACAAATCTAACAGCATTGGTCACGCTGAAAACGTAGAGGTGAATTAGCCCGGAGCGACACCTCGGCACAGATCCAGTGTCCACATACTAACACATCACATGTGTGTGTGACATTGTTTAACACAATATCAAATTTAACCTCCTGACAAGAAGGAACCAGAGCTGAAAAGTTGCCTCAGAAAGTCAGTCGACCTTCTTCTTCTTCTTCATCTGCCTTTCGTCACACCTATCTCCGCTGATTCACAGTAATATGCCGCCAAGCTAAATCAGATTAGAAAGGTGGAAGTGCGTCGAAGAGGGCAGGGAAGTAATCCCCGTCAGAGAGGCATGTGTCACCGAGGCCTGCTTCCTCTCGCCTGCTGGAATTGATTTGATGTACGCTCGGTTCCTCTCGATGGTTTTTTCCCGGGCTCCTCCCTGAACGCACGCCGCTTTGAGCCCCGTGTTTTAATACAATTCAGCAGATAGTGAACGGAGGGGAAAATCCAATTTGAAATGAATATTTTGTGACTTCACCTGCGCGGCAGCCTCCTCTGTGGCGCCGCGACTGCTCATCTTCAATATTGTCTACCTGCATCACGTTGTCAGGGAGCCAACGGGGGGGGGGGAGGTGGCGGGCGGCGCCGGGGGGGCGGGGGGGAACTTCAAAGGCTTCTGTAAACAAACCCTCCAGTGAGAAAAGAGGAGAAGAAAGAGTAAAAGTGTACTTTTTTCTTGCTTTTGTTGGCGTCTATTAACTTTTAATTGCATTGTGTGTCGCGGTGACAGATGTGAGAGCTGGTGTCCCCTCGTTCACAGAGATAGCAGGTTAATTAAGCAAACAGAGAAATGTTTATTCCTGTGTGAGGGGGCAGCTGCTGCAATCAGCTCCCTGCCTCGTGTCCTATTTGCTGGCCTTGACATTTGTACATAATGAAAAAGCTATTCAACTGTTTTTGATAAGAAGGAACAAAAAGCAGCCGTTCCTCTAAAGAGGAAGAATGTTATTTAATTGAAGTGAAAAATCAAGTTGTTGCTAAAATAAATGTGACAGTCAGCAGCCATGTTTCATTGCTCGTATAATGAAATCCATTTTATTACCAAGACAATGTGATGTTGGTGTTTTGTGGTTGTCAGTCACGTGAGTCGTTAGTCACGAGAGACGTTAGTATCGTTAATTCCGTGAGTCATTAGTACCGCCAATCCAGTGAGTCACGGGAGTCGCTAGTCAGTGAAGTTAACGTCAACCACGACCGTTTCCTAACCCTAACTAAGTGGTTGTGTTGCCTAAGCCTAACTTCCTGTGAAAACGGAAGTTTATTTTGAAAGGACACTATGCATGAAATTATATATATTGACAGGCCATCCCCGGTCCGTCCAAAAGTAACGCAAGAGCGGTACCCTGTGTGTCGTCTTCAGTTCATCAAGGTTAATTATAACATTTTTGGTTGCCTGAAAACTTAGCTCCACCCTCTTGTGTCACTTCTGGTTGCAAAAAAACAAGATGGCGACGGCCAAAATGCCAAACTCAAGGCTTCAAAATGGCAGTCCACAAACAAATGGGTGACGTCACAGTGACTACATCCACTTGTTATATAGGGTCTATGACGCTGTTGGACGATCTGACTTGATTACCAGATTTCTACTAGATGACCTGAGAGGCCGCTGGGGATTCATGAGGAAATCAGAGTCTAATTTTGGAATTCTTTCTTCTGTCTGTCCTTTACAGGTATCGGCCACAGATCCGGACCAGGAGGCCGACCAGACCGCCCTCCGCTACTCCCTCCATGGCCAGGGCGCCGGTGGCGAGTTCACCATTGATGAACGCACGGGAAGAATCTATGCCCAACGGCGCCTGGACCGCGAGGAGCGCCCAGCCTGGAGGTTCCTTGTCCTCGCCACAGACGAAGGAGGGGCGGGCCTCACAGGATTTGCTGACGTGCTGTTAGAGGTCCGAGACGTCAACGACAACGCGCCCTTCTTCCCGTGCCCAGCACTCGAAGTAGATGGATGTTTTGTCGGCCAAGTGCCCGAAAATTCACCTGCCGACACCTCTGTCATGGAGATGCGCGCCATGGACCTGGATGACCCCAACGAGGGGAAGAACGCCATGTTGACCTACAGCATCATCAAGAACGTCCGCAACGAGATTAACCTCAACCTGTTCTCCATCAATGCCAGCACGGGGACCATCTACACGGTTCTTCGTTCCCTGGATCGGGAGGTGGAGGAGCGGTATCTGGTGGTGGTGGAGGCCAGGGACGGAGGGGGTTTGGCGGGAACAGGGACCGCCACCATCATGGTTTCAGATGTCAATGATCACCCACCTGTCTTCACTCAGAGGATCTACACCACTCAGGTGAGTCCACCACGGCGAGAAGTTTATTTGTATCGCAGTTTTTAACAAGAATCGACATAAAAGTGTATGTTGTGTTCAGGTGACTGAGGACCTGGAGGTGAACAGCGAGGTTCTCGTAGTTTCTGCCACAGACGGAGACGAGGGTGAGAATGCCGTGGTAACCTTCAGCATCGTCGGCGGTGACGAGGACAGGAAGTTCTTTGTGGAGACAGACAAAGTGAACCGGCGCGGCGTGATAAAACTCAAGAAGAAGGTCGACTTCGAGAAGCCCCGTGAGAGGACTTTCAATCTAACGCTGAAGGCCGAAGACGCTGATTTCTTCAGCCTGGCCTACTGTCTTGTTCAGGTAGAAGACGCCAATGACCAGGCCCCCGTTTTTTTCCCACAATTCTACGAGTCGCCAGCCATGTCTGAAGACGTCCCTGTGGGGACAATTGTTGCTCAGGTTACAGCTTCTGATCTGGACTCGGGCCAGAACGGGCGTTTTTCTTACAGTATTTCCAGAGAGTCGGACCCCTACGGTCAGTTTCTGGTGGACCAGTCCGGTTGGGTGGTAGTGGCCGATTCTCTCGACAGAGAGAAAATCTCGCAGCACAGGATCATGGTCCTCGCCACAGACGCTGGAAGCCCCCCCATGACTGGCACTGCCATCGTCATGGTAACCGTACTTGACATTAACGACAACGGGCCGGAGTTCGAGGTCTCCTATGAGCCCGTCGTTTGGGAGAACACTGCGGCACCCCAGGCGGTTCGCATGAACGAAACCTCCCTCCTCCTCCACGCCACCGACCGGGACACCTCCACCAACGGCGCACCGTTCTCCATACGCCTCCTCATGCTCACCTCAGATGCCACCAACTTCAATTTGACGGACTTCCGTAACGGCAGCGCGGCCATCACCGCCCTCCGGACCTTCGACCGCGAGCGGCAGAAGGAGTACCGCCTCCCGATTCTCATGATTGACAGTGGCTCTCCTCCAATGAGCTCCACCAGCACGCTGACGGTTGTCATTGGTGACAGGAATGACCACCCTCACTCACCAGGACACACCAACTTCGTCGTCTACAGTTATGAGGGTATGTTTTTCTGTTACCTTCATATTTAACGTTTAGTGGCCCATTCTAAATAAATTAATATATTTAGTGCTCCGGATTGGTGGCCAGTGTTGGTTCATTGCACTGTGGGATAGATTGAGTCCAATATTAGATCATAATAATGCTCACTGCAGAGTTTCTTAACCTTTTCTGGCCACTGAACCCATTTTTAGGTCCGAAATTTCCCAAAATTTTAAAACTGAGACGCTGGCGGAACCTGCCAAAATAAAATATAAACAAATAAATGACTTGATGAACAAATAAAAATGTTTCAATGACATTTTTACTTATTTATCAAGTCATTTATTTATTTACGGATACGGAACGGATATGACGTCATGTTACTCAGACTACAACAATAAAAACGGTAACTTCTTTCTACCTCCACATAGATTCAATAGAAGCTAATATATCGATTATGGCATTAAAACATCAATTTAAAAATCGTAAATCGTAAATCTTTTCTCACCTCTACTACATTCTACTCCACTGTGGACGTCGTAGACGGACAAGATAATATTTGTCATTCATGGTCCTGGTTCAGAGTTAACCAGCTGGTCTGATGGATTCAAACTAGTGTCTTTCTGGTCTCAGACGGGTCCCCCAGTGTCCCTCCCACCACCTCCTGAGTGCTCATGTTGTTAAGACTGTACTTGTCACAGTCGACTGCTCGCGGCCTCCCGTTCCAGCCCACATCACTTATTTAGCGTTTCATACCATCTGTCAGCCTCCTGTAATTTGCTGGAAAAACTAAGGTTTTCTGTAATGTATTTTTAGTGGATTCCCTCTCCGGGGCCTTTCCACATGAAAGTAAATTAACCCGCTAATACGAATCCATCACGTAGCTCAACAACACGCTATGAAGCAAACAATTAACTCCAGCTTAAGTCCCAGGTTTGACGGGCACATAAACAGGAGCCATTTTTAAAAGGCAGCTGATTTCACAGCTAAAGAGATTACAGCGCTGCGTTCAGCTTTTTTTGGAAAACACTGTGCGAGCAATTCTAATGTGTGCACGTCTTCCTGCTGCGCTGTCAAACCATGACCGTGTGTGCCAACGAGGCGACGCCTGCCACCTTATCTCCACTTTCTTTCCTTCACTCTTAATATTTGGCTCGTACCAGAGGGATCCCCTGCACTCAAAACTAATTTCTTTCAATGCATTTTTTGACTTTTTTTTGTGTCTTTTACTTTCCTCCTTCTGACAGGTATTCTCCCGACGACGGTGCTCGGACGAGTTCAATCCCCCGACCTTGATGACTGGAGCGAGAAGGTGTACCGGTTCGAAGGCAAACCATCCAGGTACTTTGATCTCATACGGTGAAAACTCTGAGGTGACATGCAAAAAGAGAGGTGAAAGAAGAGATGGAAAGGTAGTAGTTATACATGTATAGTGTTGAGGGAAAGAGAGGTTTTGAAGGAGAGCGAGGCCACAAGGTGATACGGTAGAGAGGCAAAGAAAAGAAGAAGGGGAAAGGTTTTGATGTAGAGAGGTAGAAGTTGCGATATGTCAAGAGAAAACAATACAAAGAGAGGCTGTCGTGTTTCCGTTCAACTGTCAAGCAAATTTTAAGCAAACTTTTGAAATGTTGCAAAAAAGAGATGCGAATTAGGAGCGTTTCCATCCACCATGGTTTGGAGCGAATAAACTCGGCTACAGCGTAGTTTGGTCAGAAGTTGGCGCTATAGGCTACACATGGTGGTAATCTGCCAGTAAACATAGTAGAAGAAGAAGTAGAGGTTGCAAACCGGAAACAAAACAAGTCGACTCAAGCCCCCAGGAAGAGCGCCAAGCTTTGAAGCAAATTTTCGTAGTGGCCAAACGACGGTACTACAGCTTCTGTGTCCGTCGCGTGATGCCATTGGGCCCAAAAAGACTTTTCCCCATAGACTTACATTGGGAAAGAGACGTCTGTAACTCAGCGGCTAATTTTTTTTGAGGTGAATCAACTTCTCAGGATGAATACTTGATTAATCATTATTTAAATCATTAAGTCCTAAAAGTAGTAAAATGCACTAATAGTTGAATCCAGAGTTATTTCCCTTCCTCCGTTCATGTGAATGAACAAAAGCAGAAAAGATGCAGCTCGCCGTACTACAAGGCAGAGAAGCCGCACGGCTACGTGGCTGCAAACAAAGCCAAGGTGAGGAGGGAGCTAAATGTTTTGAAGATAGTTAATAGGAGTTTGCAACGTGTATTGCAGGTTTCTTTAATGAATTCAGGGTTTGAAGGGCTATCTGCTGCAGTATTTCTTTTTAACTGAACCTGAAGGTCAGCGCTGTTCAAACAAAAAACAGGCTGACTTTTCTTTGGCACTTTATTTTTTATTTGAAAACAGTCTTAATTAAATTTTATTGGCCTCTTAAACTCATCAATGGTGCAATCATAACACATTTTTGCAAGAAAATATTGTTCAAGCCTACATAACTTTATTTTAAATTCTAGTGGAGATCGCAAAGTTTTTATGCCAAAGATAAAACGTGGAACTCGAAGAGCGCAGACCTCCGCCAAGGACAAAGGTGAAAAATAATTAGTGTATCCGCCCCGTGAATCTATTCCAAAATGTAATCGTTGGCCTATACTACACCCTTCCACCAAGTTTCATGAATATGGGGCCAGTAGTGTTTCTGTAATCCTGCTGACAAACAGGTATATCAAACCGAAACTTGGCGGAGGTAACAAGTGACAAAAGGAGGGTTTAATCGCTGCCATTTGGACCTTCTTCACTATAAACGTACACACTCCTGTTGGGCATACCGTGAGCAGTTTTGAATAAAAGCATCCGGAGAATGGCAGATGTAAAGCTGTTTCAGGATGTGTTGGAGCCAAAGCAGAAAAGCTGTGACACGCAGCAAGAGATGCACAAAGCCAAAGAGAGGAAATAAAAGAGCGGCACAGGAGCTGACAGATTTAAAATAGAGAGGAAGAGACAGTACAAAGGTGCGGAGCGACAAAGAGGAGAGGAAGAATTGGGACAGAGAAACAGGCAGTTTGAAGGGAGAAACAAAGAAAGAGTGAGAGAGAATGAAAGGGCAGAGGACGGGGAGGAGAGAGAGATAGAAACGGGAATCTGACTTGTCAGGAACAGTGCTATTAATACTTCATAACCAGCGGTATTGAAAATTCCCAGTGAAGCACGGCGAGGGCGCGCTCGTTTTGTTTGATGAGGCGAGGCTTCATGCGGACGCGTTGAAAGGAGAGCCTGATTGCGCTCCCTGCCATCTCCTCTTCTAACGAGATACCTATAAGGAGGGACGACAAGAAACGGCCGAGAACAAAGGAACCGCCTGAGAATTACCATCCTGAGCCGCCGCTTCTCATCACGCGAGGCGCCACATGGCAATTTGTTCACAGTATGGATCAGGTTTAGGTTGCATGTTATTTACATATAGACGTGACACAAACTAGGAGAAAAATAAGAAAGAGCTCAATGTTCAGGTGAGGTGAAGCAGCCCCAGCGGGCCAATAACAACATGTCACCTCACAGGAAATCAACAAACAGCTTGTTACATTTAAAGAGAAGATATCAGTCATTTGTTCTGGTTGATCTGCACATTATATCTTCTCATTTCCTGTCAGTGAAGTGATGACATAAATCCAGGAGAAGGTACATAACAGCCTCCCCTGCCGGATGCATGTCGGAGACCGACGCACGCGGTACCCCTCTTGCGTTTTGGACACTTTTGGACAAACCAGGGACGGGGTATCAATATACGCTCCTTACCTGCATAGTGTCCTTTCAAAATAATCTTCCGTTTGCAAAGGAAGTTAGGTTTAGGCAACACAATCACTTAGTTAGGGTTATGAAACGGTCATGATTGACGTTACTTCAATGAGCAGCGAATCATGAGACTGATGATACTAACGACTCACGTGACTAATGACTCAGAATTCACGGGACTGACGATACTAACAACTCATTTGACTAACGACTCACGTGAGTCATGGGACTGATGATACTAACAACTCACATGACTGACGTGACTCACGGGACGGACAACATTGACAAATACAGCTTCAAGTGACTTTTATGAAAAGTGCAAAATGCTTAAAAATTAAAGGACTAAAATACATCATACTAACAAAAATATGTAAACACGCCATATACAAACATAACACGTACTTCTGGTGGGAGGAAGCGGCAAATGTGGACCAATTATGGCCAAATTACGTCCGTTGATATTTAGGATACAGAGAATAGCAGCCAGAGACATAAAACATTTAACAACTGTTTCTCTCTCTCAGGTTGTTCAGTCTGAACCAGAGCTCAGGTCAGCTCAGTATCAGAGAGGGGGCTCCTCCAGGCTCGTACCGCCTGCAGGTACGCGTGTCGGACCACACCTGGCCCGATGTCACCTCCACGGCTCAGGTGGACGTCATGGAGCTGCAGCAGGACGCTCTGAGAAATGCCGCCTCCATTCGCCTGAACAGTGAGTCCACCAGTCCTTTCAAAGTATTTTTTAAATTGCTCGATAACGTCTCAACACGCTGATGCACACACGCACGCCCCAGTGGTTGCCACGGCAACTGTAATTGACGGGGCTGCGATGCTGCGTATCCCAGAGTGCCGCCGGGTCCCGGGTTTCAGAGCTGTCAGCTCCCCCAGGCTCCATCAGCACCAACAGACAGAGATGCATTATGGGAAATAACTCCCTCTTCCTCTTCTCCTGTCTTCTCTGGTCTCGTCTTCTCTATTCTGTTTCCTGCTTTCCTCTTTTCACAATTTGTGTTCTTTCTTTCTTTCTTTCTTTGCTTATGCCGTTCTTTCTTTCTTTCTCAGTTTTTTCTTTGTTACTCTGTTTTTTCGTTTTTTCTGTTTCTTTCTTTCTTTATTTGTTCTGTTGTTTCTTTCTTTCTTCTTGTTTCTTTCTTTTTTTTTTGTTCGTTTGTTTGTTTCTTACTTTCTATCTTTCTTTCTTTCTGATTTCCCCTGAAGGTTTATAAAGTTACAATATAAATCTGTTTTCCCTCCTCCTCTTCTTCCAGACCTGACGGTGGAGGAGTTTTTTAGCAGCATAGGAGGCGAGGAGAGTCGGTTCTCCCGTCTGGGTCGAATGTTGGCTGAACTCCTGCAGACTTTGCCGGAAAACGTCCAGATCTTCTCTGCGGGAGACGCCGGCCAGCGGGGAGAGAAGGCGCTCAACGTGTGGTTTGCCGCTCACGGCTCGCCGTACTACAAGGCAGAGAAGCTGCACGGCTACGTGGCTGCAAACAAAGCCAAGGTGAGGTGACTCTGCAGGGGTCTAGTATAGTCAACAAGAATGTGCAAACAATGAGAAATCTACGTTGATTAAAACAGCTGCCAAAGAGGTTTTGCCCCCTGAATGCACCCACTAATGTTTGTATACAAGAAACCCGTTCCGTACAGTACAAACTCTAAGAAACAGCTGAGTGAATTATGAAAGCAGAGAGGAGCTGACGGGTTAATGATCCATTAATGACACATCAATTAAACATCACATTCACACATTTATAGTCGGCACTTAGAGACACTTCCTCTTAACTTCCTCTTCCTCTTAACCACTGATCGCTCCGTTTCACACACATATGAACACACATGCAAGGAGAGGTTAACTACAGGACTTAAACATTGAAAAGAGGACATATAACTACAGCAAGCGGCTGCTCGTATTGTACACTCACTGTCTACATGTTTATCAATATTTTACATCCATTAAAAGCATGAGAGCAGCTGCTGACCTGAGGTCAGCTCTGTGAGAGGCAGGAAGTAAACCATGTAAACACACATGTTAAACACACACACATGCACGCACACAGACCAGTGAACAAAGAATATTTAAACTCCTAGCTGATTTCTTTCTTTCAAAAACATTTTAAAACTGCCAAAGGAATCATGAGAGAGAGGAGACAAAAGAAACAACAAGCACAAATAGAAATCATTTCATGAAAGAATAAAGACACACACACGAGGAAAGAGAAGAATAAATGTTGGAATTCATATTTTTTTCAGTTTAACTGTTTATTATCATTTTACCGATGGTTGAATTAAAAAAGAAATCAGATAGAAGCCTTCTGCAGCAGATGGGCTGTTTTATTTAATATGTTGTATTGGCGACAATAGTCACTTTATTTCTGCTTTTTATTCTACTGATTTTTCACCCGATTTGACTGTTATCAGGTCATTAAATAGCTGTTATCGGCTTCTATAAGCACCATAGAGTGGGTCAGTAGGGGCCTACTACATCTACTATGTTGTAAAAGTGAAAGTGAAACTTAAAAGCAACACGTTGTAATGACGCATTTCACACCAAGAGCAAAGCAAACTCTGCGCGGTGCAGTTACATACAAAGTCAATGCAAAGAGGCGATTAAATGAGAATTTGCGCTGGGCGACATAAATCTCGTAAATGACGAACACGCAAAATTCAGGTCATTGGCATATTCGAGGGAGTTGAAATATTTCAAGTCGAGCGTGGAATTCGCGTGACGCTCTGTCGCGAAAGCCTTGAGATTCTCCTCCTGTTGATATTTTAGCACCCAGAGCTACGATAGTACATCATATCTGTAGAGAGACTGGACCAAACTCTGTGTAGAAACCACAGACTGTCTATGGTAGAAACAACAACGTCGCTGCCGTATTTATGCCTAGATGACTTTATCCTGGAGCCAGCTGCGCAGCCTGGCACTGATCGATCCAAACTCCATTCAGAAAACAAGCATTTTAAAAGTTGTTTGATTGTCGTCTTGGTAACAGACCTGACAAAGCATGAATTCAGACTTTTAACAAATCAGCATCATTATATAGTTATTTCAGCATCATTTTGACCTGTTTATTGCAATTAAATCACTGCACAATCTGTTTATTTTAGGTTCATACCGCATTAGTGACGTGTGGCTGCTAGATACAGTCAAAGTCAAATAAAGTGATTATTATAGCCAGAAGGTCCCAAGTTCAGTGTTGGGACAGATTCAGTAATCTCATGCTGGGATGCAATTTATTAAAAAAAACAATCAAAACCCATAAAAAAAGACAATTATAACAATATAAAGTATAATACCAGTACAAAGCGCACACAGTATGATTAAAAATAACTTGAACATCAAATGCTGCAGAAGAAAGGCGCGTCTTTAATTATCTCAGGTTAAAAAGGAGCCTATCTTGGCTGATTCAGAACAAGAATGTCAGATAAATACAAAATGAGATGAAGTTGAAACTGGCTCCGGAGCCCAGAAACTGAAGCCCTGCCTGGGGAATGTAAGTCACTGAGGATAAGAGTGTCAGCTGAATAACTAAACTCCAAAAAAAAAGAAATACAACACACAGTTGGAGAGAGACAGGAAACCCTGAGGGACTCTGATGAAAACCTCTCACCCATAAAGACAAAACGAGAGAAAAGAATCAGGATGACAAGCGGGGAAACGGGTGAATTTGGCAAGAGAAAGCAAATGACAGCAAAACTTTAACTGGGGGATGACAGAGAAACACCAAAGTGCATCAGTAACATTAAGGGGAGAAAAGAGTAAACTAAAATCATTGATGCAGGTAGACATTCGATCAAAACTGTCATTCTCTATTATGTTCAGAGAGAGCTCACAACTTCAATAATACGTGTTCGTTTGGTGTTTGATTTAGTTTATTCATGTTTTATATTCACCCTATATTTATTGTATTTTTGTGTTAGTATTGTTCTCCTGCTAGTTTCAATTAGTCTATTTCTTTTTGGGGGTTAATTAGTTTCATCCTACTTTCAGCTTAATCTTAATTTTAGTTTCATGTTTCTTCTAGTTTAATTCTAGTTTTAGTTTCAGCTATGTTTCTTTTAGATTAACCCTGTTACAGTTTCAGTTAGTTTATGTTACCTTTAATTTATAGTTTTAGTTTCAGTTATGTTTCTTTTAGTTTAAGCCTAGTTTTATTTTCTTTTATCTTATTCAGTTTAAGCCTAATTGATTTTAAGTTAGGCTATCTTACGCTTTAGCCTAGTTTAAGCCTAGTTTTAGTTTTAGTTGGGAGTGAACAAATATGCTGCTTTATGCAAATGTATGTATATATTTATTATTGTAAATCAATTAACAACACAAAAAAATGACAAATATTGACCAGAAACCCTCACAGGTACTGCATTTAGCATAAAACAATATGCTCAAATCATAACATGGCAAACTGCAGCCCAACAGGCAACAACAGCTGTCAGTGTGTCAGTGTGCTGACTTGACTATGACTTGCTCCAAACTGTATGTGATTATCATGATGTGGGCATGTCTGTAAAGGGGAGACTCGTGGGTACCCATAGAACCCATTTTCATTCACATATCTGGAGGTCAGAGGTCAAGGGACCCCTTTAAAAATGGACATGCCAATTTGGAGCGTTATTTGACCTCCTTTGGTTAGCTTCATGCTAGTTTTATCCTAGTTAATTATGTCTTAGTTTTAGTTTGGTGTAGAAACATTTTTTAACATAACCCAAATGTTTTTCTGTCTATCTCTTATTTTACGTCCTGCAGTTGGAGGCCATGTTGGGCGTGTCCATCTCTCAGGTGGGCGTTGACGAATGTCTCCACACAGACTGCAGTCAGTCTGGCGGCTGCAGCAGCGAGGTTTCATTCAGCCAGGCCCCGCTGGCTCTCAGCACCGGCAACACCTCCCTGGTGTCGCTGACGGCCTCATCGACAGCACGATGCGGCTGCCGGGGCCGAGAGGCCATCCACCTGCCTTGCTCCGCCTACCCCACCAACCCCTGCCTCAGAGGGGGCACCTGCCAGGACGGGCCGCTGGGATACAGGTAGGGGTCTGAGGAAAGCTCTGTAACAGGTTCTGTCCTGGTCAATTGTGTATTTTAATATTCCACTAATGCAGCCAGGATGAACTTGAGTATTAACTGATGAATTCCTTCTTCCAATGACATTTTTGCAAAGCAGTATAGAAGGGTTTATCATGAGTATGGACAAACAAATATTATTGTCAATAAAAGCTTTACAAGAAAACTTTTTCTTACTTTTCTCACTGCAGCCGCTCTATGTTTCCATAATCTGCTGGTCTTTTGCAGCAGATTCAAGTCCTCGACTATTAGCGTCCCCATCTGAAGCTGGCAGATATTTCCCATTTATTAACTGATTAGTTAATCTGTCAAACGTGTTTAAGATTTAGTAGGAGAGAAGGCAGATTTCTGCTGGAGTTCTGACCCTCCAAAACCTCATTTTCAGCTGGATGTACTCTGGTTGACTTTGAATTGTCACATCATTTTAATGGTTTAAATATCGAATGCAACACCTCAGCTGCTAAATCTGACAGATGGTTCTCCCTCCCTCGCTCTCAAAAACTCCTATTAACTCTGCCAAATGTATACTACAGTTACTTTTAATTAACAGTGTTTCTGTCAAGATTTTGGGGATTTGGTTTCTGTTTTTCTCTCCGTCTGTTATGCCATTTTAAATAATGTTGGCGTGTCTGGAAAGAAAACTGCTGCCTCAGCCACTGAGATAGTATTGTAGACAGTATTGCTTTAGAGGTCAAGTATTGTGTTGGAGGATTAAGTTTATTTCCTACCAGATAAGCTTTGTTTATATTCGTGCGAGACACCGTGGTGCGGGCCTCCGTAGATGGCGCACGTGCTACGAGCTTGCACAGAGACGTTTATGCTTAGCGCGTTGTTCGTTGCTGTATGTTCCAAAACGCCAAGAGGCATACAAACAAAACATTCTGTGGATAAGCAAGAAGTCAATGAGTGGTGCCGGAAAGGAAAGTAGGCTGCCTGGCAACAGTAGTAAACACTAAACACCGACGTACTGTACGTACCGCCAAACATTACATTTGTGTTCTGTAATTATTACTGTCGCTTACCTCCACGTCTGTATTACTTTCTGTGTCTCGGTTTTATCGTCAACAAAACGATCTCTCATATTCTGTCACAGCCTGCAGCAGAAAGCCTCTTCTTTCCCCAGCGTGTTGCCTATTTCTTTCCAAGTATTTAATGTTATGGGACTGTCCTTGTGGTCGTGTGACCGTCCCTGTGGCCTCTCAATGAACAGTCGTAGCGATGTCTGTACAGGTGAACCTGCTCGGCCAGTCTTCCCTCGAAGACATCCATGTTGACATGAAAGGTGCAGCACGAATAATCGACACGTAGTTAGAAAAATTCAGAGGTGCGTGACCAAGTGCAACGACAACTTACGGAGCCTTCGCGTACCACGTGAAAGCCGTGATGACGTAATCTTCTGGTGCACGCACCTCGCACCGGCTTCACTACGGCCAGCATAAATTAGGCTTTACACACAAATACATTACACACATCCACATGTTTTTTAGACTGTATATTAGGGGTGTCGCCATATACTGGTATCAACGATAACCATGATATTTAAAAATGAAATACTGATATGATTTTAATACATACTTGCCAACGTTGAGACCTCAATAATAGGAAGGATTTCTAAACCAAAGGGGGCGGGTCTGGGGGTCCTGGGGAGGTGTTGGTAATATCATCATGTAAACACTAGAATAAACTCTTTCTGCCTCTCAGATGTGCGTGTCCTCCCATGTTCGACGGGCCCGAGTGCCAGCAGACCAAACACAGCTTCGGCGGCCAGGGCTACGCCTGGTTCCCTCCCATCATGCCTTGCTTCCAGAGCCACATCTCCCTGGAGTTCCTGGCTGAGTCAGCAAACGGGCTGCTCCTTTACAACGGGCCGCTCGGCCCCGCCCACTCTGGGGAGCAGGAGGACTTCATCGCCGTAGGTGAGTTTGCTGCTGAGGCTGCAAAAAAGATCATGAAGTGCAGAAGATATTCTTTATTAATGGCATTAAGAACAGAGCGTTTTTACATGCATAAATGGACAAACATGGACATATAAATATTTCCAAGTCTACATAGACACCAGCAGAAAATAGACCATAATGCATTGCAACTACAAGATAGTCAGTGTTTTCAAACAGGAGGCGACATAGTAGTAGTTGGTAATAGTAGTTTTTATTGAATAGACCATCGTTGTCTTGCTTGTGGCCTTGGCGGAGGTTATGTTTTCACCGGCGTTGGTTTGTTTGTTTATTTGTTTGTCTGTCTGTCTGTCAGTTAGCAGGATCACTCCAAAAGTTTGCGATGGATTTGAATGAAATCTTTTGGAGGGGTGGGGTGTAGCACAATGAACAATACATTCGATTTTGGTGACACGTGACCCCGCCTCCTTCTGAGAGCAGAGAGATACGTGTGTGGATGTGAGGCAAGACATCGGGGTGCGGGAGCTGCTGTCCGTCCGTGGTGAGAAAGAAAAAAGCGGTAGATGACGGGATGACAGACAACGCAGTGTAACGTTATACAGACATAACAAGGCTGCTGAATGAGAGAGGCATCCGCCGATACGTTACACGGAAACATACCGTGTTAATAACAAGCCGACCACCTCACGGTACCGCCTGCTGTGAGCTGTGATCTGTTTTTAAAGTCACGCACCTTGGCAGAGGTCTGCGCTCTCCGAGTGCCATTGTAGTTTATTTATGTATTTATTTTTATAATTTTTTAGATTAATTTGTTTATTTTTGCATTTATTTTTTATTTTTTTTATATATTTTTTCAAATATGTGTATTTATTTCTGCATGATTTTCCTTTTGCATTTCACCCCATATTTATTTCCATAAACTCATTTATTGCCGTATTCTTTACTTTATACAATTCTTTACACATTTATTTTTACATTTCTTTATGAATTTATGCAAATGAGGGGTCTGTCACTCAACATGTGTCATCATGGGGTCAGAGTGCGTGACTATACGCTAGCTAGCTAGCTAGCTAATGGTGTCTCCTTCTGCTTATCAACTCCAGTCTTCAATCCCGGCTCCGTACATCAATCAATTCCTTAATGACTACATTTGTTTTTAATATTATTTTTGGTACAGTGGCATATTTATTTATTTATTCATTTTTGATTTTGGCAGGATCCATCCTCCATACTCTACTGGACCTGTGAAGATCTCTAATTTGAATATCGGAACCGCACTTTTTAAAATTTTAGACTTTGTTGTCTCACTGTCTTAGTGCTCTGTACTAAAAGTGTTGGACGAATAAAAAGAATGAAAAACTAGCGAACAAGCAGTCACAACAACGATGCTACATTTATTAATATTATCGTTTTCAGCCGCCTCAGTGTGAAGCTTGTTGGTGTGGCTCCTCTGAACATTGAAATCTCTGTTTGAAACGCGGCATCCCTTTACTAAAAGTTGAAACATTATTTTTAACTTCTAACAAACATGCTAATCTCACAGCGCTGGTGGGAACGTGCCGCCATTCGTCCTTTTCAACAAACACAAAGCGTGAATCAATCCGGCGCTGTAAAGACAGATTCTCGGTGGACGAAGAGCTTCATAAACTCTAATGTCAGCTCCCGGCGGTCCTGATGTGTTGCTGACGGATTAGCCTGCCGATGGCTTCTTGCATAATCTTGTGGCATTAAAGTTATGTAATTATTGAACCCGGCCGGCTGCTACGTGACCACATGGAGGGGAAAATCAAAGATGGCTGCAGCATTGATCACTGTGGAGAAATTTTCACTTACATATTCAATAATGTGGCTGTGAGGTTGATCAGGTCACGCTCACGACACAAACACACATCTGATGTGACCAGCAGCTGAGAGGATATTGGAAAACACACACGATATTGACTGAGTGAATTCCTGCAGTTGTTGATGGGATTCAGCAGCTTACACAGCGATACAGAGAACTGATGTATCATCAACACATCACCCTTTCAGAAACAAAGGAAAAAAGTGAACTAAACCAAAAATAAGCAGTGAAAAATACTCTTAGTAGGGCTGTCAAATTAAACACGATAATAACATGTTAACGCAAATACGTTTTAACGCCACTAATTTCTTTAACGCATTAATTGGTCTTTCGGAGGTTGTAGCGGGCTCAGTTTTAAAGCTAGAGTGAAGATACTGGTATCATGTGAAACTACAAAAAAACCCTAAAGAATCCATTGGTACCAACCTTACAACCAATCATTTCATTTGGGCCAAATACAATTTTGGATGGGTTTATTACAGTCCTGCAACAGCCATAGATACCAGATTTTTATGCCTCCGTGCCGGTGACAAAGCCCTACGGATTGTTCGTCCGTACATCCATACGTTTGTACACCGGTCCTGTCCATTCTCGTGAACGCAATATCTCACGAATGCTTGGAGGGAATTTCTTCAAATCTGGCACAAACGTTGGATGAACTGATCATTATTTTTATTTATTTATATTAATTTATTATTTTCATCTCTATTTATTTATTTTTATTTTTATTCATACATTTAAATTTGTAATTTTAAAAATGTAATTCATCATATTTTTTATTTTATAATATTTATTTATTTATTTCATTTAAAGGGACTATTTGTAACTTTCAGAAATGCTTGTTAACAGCGACACCTGTGGCCGTGAAATCAATGAAAGTCAGCGTCGGGCTCGTGCTTGCTCGCTCTAAATATACCTGAACGAGCATCGCTCAACACAGTGAGGCGACACACGTCAGCTAAAACCACAATATCACTCTATATTTCAGTCAAGGTCTCTCCATGAACATGATTTAGATCTGATCGTAGTGTTGGCTTTTCCTGCCTCACTGGCAACCGGAGCCTCTCCTCTGCTGCCTGCTTGCATTCACTGACACAGCGCGCACCAACAGAGGTTTTCCGTGTCTTGTGAAGTGACGAGCCTCCGCAGAGAGAAACGTGAACCGTGACACCGGCACCCGGTGTCTCTCTGCAGGCGCAGGAGGGAGACGATAACATTTCTCTCTGGAGGAGCTGCAGCAGTTATTTCTGCACAAATGTCCACTGTACATTCACTAGATATTCTCAGAGCTAAACTAACTCTTCTGCAGTGTGGAGTGAGTGTGCGTTCACGTCTAGAGGTGGAGTGAGTACGCGAGAACGCAGGCTCTGTCTGAGTGAAGGCAAGCAGGCAGAGGAGACGAGGCTCCCGCCACACGCGAGCGCGCATACACGAGTACGCATGTGTGCCGACCCGCTACATTTATATGCTTACAAAGTTACAAACAGTCCCTTTAATTATTACTATTACCTTTTTTTCTCTCCTTTGTTTTTGAATAGTTTGTTTTTCTATCTAATTTTCTTTGTTATGGTTTAGGTTGTTGTAGTCTTTTTTCTTAAAGAAGCAATAACAAAAAGATGAAATGATTAGACTTTGGTGGTCAAAGGTCACTGTGACCTCACAAAACACGTTTTGGTCGTAACTCAAGAATTCATATACTAATTATGACAACTTTACACAAATGACTAACAGGATAAAATGATGAAGAGATGACATTTTGGACAGACATGGATGTAAACTGTAACCTGACTGGTTTATGTATGACTGTATGAGGGGACATACAACCACGAGGCAGTAATTCTAGCTTTCTTTTTTTTTTGTCAGAGTATTTGATTTATTGGTTGCTGTCTGGATGTAATGAGATTTCAACAAATATAACAGAAAATGTGTTTGAACTGTACCAGTGCTACCTTTAAGGCCACTGCCGGCCAGTCGTGTGGTTTCACTGTGAGCAGGAAAATCGAAAACTAATAATCTCATCCTCCCATCCAGAGCTGAGGAACGGGGTTCCAGCTCTGAGTATAAACCATGGATCGGGAACACTGACCCTGCAGCTCCCGCCGAAATCCACCGTCACCGACCGGCGCTGGCATCGGCTCGACATCGTCAGTGACGGGAAGGTAGGTTTCTCATTTCTGTTAGTGGTGGGATTAAAGGACAAACTGTCCAGTAGATTCAGTGGAGGTTGTTGACGGCGGTGTACGTCTCATTGTGTTCAGGCCGTCCAGCTGATCCTGGACCAGTGTGGGGGGGTGGCGGTCAATGAGTTGGAGGGTGTCGGGGGGGACAGTCAGGAGACGGATGAGTCCGGCTGCAGAGCTGCAGGAGAAACGCCAGGAAACCAGAGGTGAGGACACGCTGACCGTCACTCTACACATTTACATTTATAATACTAATATTTGATAAAGAGACTTTAATCTACAAACTCTTCCTCCTCCTCCTCCTCCTCCTCCTCTGTCTCATGCTGCTACCCTCTACTCCGTCCTCCTCACCTTTGCTGACTTCTTCTCTTTCACCTCCTTCTACCTCCTCATTCTCCCCCTCTTCATTCCTCCCATCCTCCTCCTCTCTCTCTCTCTTCTCATCTTCTCATCTTCTGTTTCCATTTTTCTATCTTCCTCCTCATCTATCTTACACTGTCTCCTCCTTTTCTTCCTACCTTCTCCTTGCTCCCTCTTCTCCTCCTCCTCTCTGTTTTCCTTCCCCTCACATTATTTCCCCCTCATCCTCCTCCTCTTCCTCATCATCTACCCATTTCCATTTTCCATTTTTCCATCCTCCTCCTCCACCTCCATCTCTACTTATCTTACTCCTTTTTCTTCCTACCTGCTCCCTCTTGTTTCTCGTCACTCTTCTTCTCCGATCTTTTCCTTCCTCCTCCTCCTCCTCTTCTTGTTACTCTCTTTCTCCTATTCCTATCTGCTCCTCCTCTTCCTCCACCCTGTCCTCTCATCCCATATTTCATTATTTCCATCCTCCACATTTTTCTCCTCTTCGTCCTTTTCTCTTTCACTTTGTCCATCTCCTCCTCCTCCTCCTCCTCCTCTTCCTCCTCTTCCTCCTCAGGTATCTGAATGTCTTCCAGCCTCTTCAGTTGGGAGGAGTGAAGGAAACATCTCCTCATCGACGTTACCGTAGTTTCACCGGCTGCATCCGCAACCTGGTGGTGGACAGTCAGGTACCACCACTGTGTGTATGCGTGCGTGTGTGCGTGTGCGTGCGTGCGTGTGTATGTGTCTCCATCCCAGAGATCATTAGCATCTCTTCCATGTGTGTGTTTCTTATTTTTAAATGCAGTATTAATGTTAGTAAGTCTGAATCTGTGTGTTTGTGCATGAATGTATTCACTCTTCCCCTGAACTCCGTGGTGGATAGTGTGCGTGTGTGTGTGTGTGTTTGTGTGTATCATGTGTGTGTATCGTGTGTGTGTACCATGTGTGTGTGTGTGTGTGCCGGGGGGACGACGGTTGGACAGATGGGGTTGTGAGCCAAGGCCAACATCACAGTCCAAAATATAATATAAATGAAAAGAAGCTTCTGCCTCCTGAAACTAAATGAGCTGCTGCTCAACCTCCCAGAATATTCCCCAGGAAAAACTTCTTCTTCCTCCTCCTACCCATGATCCCTTGTGTTTTGGGGGTTGTTTCCTTTACTACATTGGGAGGTTGGGAAGGCGTCCTCACTCCTAACGAGCTTCACCACAGCTGTGATGTTGGAGAACTGAGACTCGTCATATTTTCAGCGTGGAATTACACGATGTGTTCGTGGTTTAAATCATGACAACATTGTTGCTACGTAACTGATGATAAAAACTCACCTAATGTCCTTTTCAAAAATGTTTCAATCAATGTGTCAATCAAGGAACACGCAAAGAAATTGATTTAAAACAACCCTAGGTGCTGTAAGGATCTGTTTGTCCTAAACTACTGGTCACATTTTTTGTGTAATTCATGATGAACATTCATGATTCCCGGAGGATGAATCACGATGTTTAGTGAACCTTCCTCTGGCACCACCATCAGGACAAAATTACTTCCACAAGAGACAATCAAATATGGAGGACGAAACCTGCCAAAATCAAAAATAAATAAATTAAATGATAAATAACTAATTGTCATTAAATGTAGTAAAAATGATATGAAATATAAATGTACCCATTAATTAATTGATAAAATTTGACATAAATTCAAATTTCTGTTTTAATTTGGTTCTTAATTTATCTATCTTTGTATTAATTCCCTTATTTATTTACTCTTCTGGTTAATTTTCCCTTTTATATATTTACGTATTTATTTTTATTAATTTGTAATTTTATTTATTTATTTTTGCATTTAATTATTTGTTTTTTGTTTTTTTATATATTTATTTTATGTATAAAATGCATAAATACATAAATAAATATACACATTTAAAAATACATATTAAATCAATTTTTAAAAATTAGAAAATAATTAAATAATGAATGCAAAAATAAATTACAAAAATTATTAAAAGATAAATACATAAATAAATAAAAGGGAAAATTAAACAAAAGAGTAAATAAATAAGGGAATTAATACAAATAAAAATAAATCAAGAATCAAGTTAAATCAGAAATATCAATTTATGTCACATTTTATTAATTAATTGATGGCTACATTATTTTTAATATTATTTTTGCTATATTTAATGACATACTTATGTATTTATTTATTTATTTATTTTTTATTTTGGCAGGTTCCATCCTCCATAGTTAAAGTGTCATGTTCCCCGGAGGATTAAACCTTTTGATTTTGTAAATGTCATTAGCTTTCACATGGCCAAATGTTTTATGACAGAAGAAAGAGAAACATGATCCACCGTAACATGCTTCTGTCTGCTCTGTAATCAGAGACGGTTCATTCAGAAATTCAAAACACATTTTAGAGTTTGTGCATTAAGGTGGTTTGACACACCACAAAATGAGAGCACTGCACAGCTGCCAGCTGAAAACAAAGAGCATGTTCAGACATTTAGTGCATGTCAAATTCAGTCTTACTGCATTTCAGCCTGAAAACTCCTCTGATCACATTCATGTGACTTGGGGCAGAAGCTTTTATAAAGGTTGTAAGGAAAGAGATTTGCACAGATGATGATGGCTAGAAATAAAAAAATGAGAAAGAGAAAAACAATCTTGACAAGATACTCATCCTTCTCACTCCCTCAGGTGTACGACCTGGCGTCTCCAGGTGAGAGCGTGGACAGCGCCCCGGGGTGCCGGCTGACAGATGGGGTGTGTGTGACGGCGGCCGGTCCCTCCTGCGGCGCTCACGCCTCCTGCCTCTCCGACTGGGGCTCCTTCAGCTGCGAGTGCCACCCAGGATACACCGGACACAAGTGTGACAGCGGTGAGGAGCCTGACACTGGTAGATGTGGAGACTTGGAGGGGGCGTTTTTAATTCTGTCATCCACTCACAGCACTCGATGTCCACGCAAGTTTAGTTGTTGGCTTAACAGATCTGTTTGTTGTGCCCGTTATTTAACCCCAAAACAGAGGGAATTTTGACTGTTTAGTCCATCTGCATTGCCTCAAAAAACAACCTCCTCATTCATGTTAATGGTACTGTAGGGGTCGGGATTCAGAGGCTCCAGCAAAAAAATAAAAATAAAGAAAACAAGGATATTCGGATGAAAAAAAAAAAAAAAGGGCCCTTTCATGAAGACAGAGCATGCTTCAATAATTAGTTAATATTTATCTTCCTGACAAACTTCATATTAATTCCCTTATTTATTTACTCTACTGTATTTATTTATTTTTGCATTTATTTTTTTCTGCAATTATTTTGCATTTATTTTTTTATTTTTGCATTTATTTTTCTTTATTTTATATTTATTTTTAAATGTGTGTATTTATTTATTTCTGCACGATTTTCCCTTTGCATTGACCCCATGATGACACACGTTGAGTGACAGCCTCCTCATTTGGATAATGAGGCAGAAATGCATAAAGAAATTTATAATGAAAACAATATATAAATAAATAAGTTTGGGAAATATATAAGGGGTATAATGCAAAGAGAAAATTGTGCAGAAATAAATAAATGCATAAATATAAAAATAAAAATAAAATAAATAAATGCAAAATGAATTAATTTAATTTAAAAAATAATAAAAATAAATATCTAAAAGGGAAAATTAAACAGCAGGGTAAATAAATAAGAGAATAATACAAAGATAGATAAATAAAGATGCAAATTAAAACAGAAATATCAATTTATGTCACATTTTATCAATTAATTAATGGCTACTTTTATTTTTAATATCATTTTTGCGACATTGAATGACATATTTATTTATTTATTGAAACATTTATTTATGTATTGATTCATTTATTTTTTATTTTGACAGGTTCCGTCCTCCATAGTTAACGTTCGCTTTCATCTAAAACTAATAAAGATTATCAGCAGAGAAGGGTTTGTTTAATGTGTGAAAGCTGTTGTAAGTTGTAAGTCATGTGACTGAAACTTAACATGACTTCATATCTCTTCTCTCAGTCGTCCCAGAGTTCTCCTTTGATTCGGGCAGCGTTGTGCGTTACCAGCTCAGAGGAGGCGGCAGCTCTCGCCGCACAAACGTGCAGCTGCTCCTCCGAACGAGAGCCGCCTCGGGCACCCTGCTCTCCGTGACGTCCCGTGAGGCCAACGAGTACATCTTCCTGGAGGTCAGTCCATCATCAACTGACCTTTGACCTCATACATTTCTACACACAAAGACAGTCTTACAAGGAGGCATGAATTTCGAAATCAACAATAGACATGAGGCATTATGGGAAGGTTTTTCAAATGTTCTTCTCTCTCTCAGATCATGGAGGGTCACCTCTCCGTTCGTGCCAACCTCGGCGACGGCGCCCACGCCCTGCGGCTCCCTGGCCAGCGGGTGGATATCGGGGAGTGGGTCCTGGTCAGCCTCAGTCGCCGTGACAACCTGTTCACCCTGCGGCTGGAGCAGGGCGGGGGCTCGCGGGAGGTCCAGGCCCGGCTGGGGAACCGCCGGGAGATCGTGGTTCACCCGGCCAGCGTGATGGTCGGCAACGGCCCAAACGCTGGAGACAAGACCGACTTTCAGGGTGAGACCTGGATCTGATCTGGATCTGATCTGGATTCTACTGGTCACATGCGTTCATACTCTTTTAACATAAGATTTTTTCAAATTAGTGAATCATATCAAACAGATTTATGGATTGTGAACCACACCAAACTGAACTAGACGTTTCCTCCTGCAGGCTGTCTGCGGGACGTTCGTTTTAACGCTCAGGTCCTGCCTCTGGACGGGCAGAGCCGTGACTTAGTGACGGTGCTGGAGAGGCGGGGCATCACCTCGGGGTGCTCCAGCGACGCCTGCAGCAGCCAACCCTGCCGCAGCCCGCTGCGTTGCATTGACCTGTGGAGGAAACACCAGTGCAAGTAAGAAACACACACAACGGACCCTCCACTGGTCACTAGACGCAAAGAGACAACAGCTGCTGCCGCCATTTTGGACTGAAAAGGCTTATTAAATGTATAATATTTTACTGTCCAACACAGGCAATTTCGGTCTAATATGACAGTGGAATAGATATATTATTGTTTTACTTTTGTACGGCTCTTTGTAGGTGGACGTTTTACTGGCGTCCGGTAGTCACTTTCAGTCCAAAATGGCGGAATCGTAGCTCTGCTGCTGGACGCTGATGTTGCAATGGAACGAACTATTGACTTTCACTTCTTATCAATATACGTTCTTTGGTTTACTTTAGACTTAATGTCATCAACCCGTCTCTTTCCCAGGTGCCCCGGCGGTCAGGTGACGGTGACCGATGACTCCAATCAGCAGCATTGCGTGCCGTCGCCCTGTGGACCATCTTCCTGCCGTAATGGTGGCACCTGCCAGGCGCTGTCGCCTGACAGCTACCGGTGCCGGTGTCTGGAGGGGTTCAGGGGTCAGCGCTGTGAGCTGGGTCAGGTCAAAGGTCACCGGCTGGCCGCCCTCAGCCCCAGCTCCATCCTGGCCATCAGCATGTGTCTGCTCGTCTTCTTCGGTAAGAGACAAGAGAGTTATTTATTAACCGTACTTGAAACAATAAACAGTCTTTAGGTAACAAACCAAACAGTGAGAGATTTAACTAAACAACTCTTCTTTCTGACTCACAGGCAGCGATGCATTTTCCATTTCCCCTTTTTTTGGAGTAAATAGAAGAACTGGCTAGTTAGCATTGATCATAAATAAAGAGCAACAAGTACAGTAGGGCTGGGAAAAATAAATCCATTCACCTATGGTATCGCTTTTTTTTTTTTTACACTTTTGAAATAGACTTTGTAATGTCAGAATCAATATATTTGCTTTATTTGAGTCTATGTGGAGGTAGAAGGAAGTTACCGTTTTTATTGTTGTAGTCTGAGTAACGTGACGTCACATCCGTTCCGTATCCGTCAACCAAAACAAACCACAGCAAAGTAGAAAACGTCGGAGGGTCCTTGTGGATACGACCTGCACCTTCACATGTTAAATCCAGCGTGGTGAACACTACACATCCAGTAAAGTATGGAAACACTTTGGGTTTCACACATTGCAGGAAAAGCAGAGCTAGACATCATGGTTAAAGCTGCATGCTAACTCTGTCAAGGACAGGAAACGTTATCGTATTGCGGTAACGTGCGGTCAAGCCAGCCGTCACTCTCATCTCCGTGGTCAAATGGGCCGACGCTTCAACTGTAGAGCACCTATACTGACATTTATGTTAAATGCATTCAAACGGCCCCGATGGAGCTGACCATGGATGTATAAAGAGAACGGAGCTGACGGGAGAGCTAGAGACGACCTTGGTGAAGTTAGAGGAAGTATACACGTGTGACCGGACGTAGGTCCGGTTTTCAAAATAAGGTGTTAACAAAGGCAACTGTATATACAAAATACATATATGGAAATAGGATTGATTGGATTATATTCACCAGAAGTATAAAACATTACATGTCCCTTAGAAATTAAAAAGAAAATACCACTAATTTGTGAGGGAATGTCTTTATTCTTTGATTTTTGGGTTGCTGGAACCAAATAATTCCTGACAATGACTAATATATATTTGACTTCAGGACATCTCTGACTACATACATGCTGAAAATCAAACATTTTTACTGGATTCATTTAGATATTTTCCAAAGTAAAAGTCCCTAGAAGTGTATGTCTAGAGTTAAAAAAGTTAACAAAAATCGCAATAAATCGCAATACCACAAAAAAAATCACAATACATATCTAATCGGCACCCAAGTGTTGTGATAGTATCAAATCAGGAGATAGGTGAATCGTCCCAGCCCTACAGTACAGCAACTGAAATAGAAAATACAAAGAAAAGTGGATGAATCTCTATGAGCCAAACACCAGCACAGATCTGATAAAATACTCCACCACTGGGAGGAGATACGTGTGCTTTTATGAGATTTATGGGTTTCCAAATGTAAACAATTACTTTATTTTCAATTGACATTAAATATGAATACACATTGATATTTTTTTGACCAGTGCCGACAGGTATAAAACACTTTCAAAGATGTTTCCAAATGAAGAAAACCTTGAAGGATTATTATTTTGTTAACATCAACTCTTAAATCCAGTTAAACTAAGAGTGATGAGTCTGCAACTGAATGTGATGTAAACTCAACCGTCTCCTCTAAAGACCTTTTGTTCTAAACTTGTGTAACAGTGAGCTGAACACATCAATAGGTTTTCCATTAGCATCGATCGTGAACCTTCAGACCGCGTTACGTAAAGTTCACAAAACAATCGTGTCATTTTTATGACGTCAATACATCGGATGAATTAAAGCGATAGTTGGGATGTTTTCTCAGTGTGGTTGTATGAGGTCATTTATCCATAGTCAGTGTATTACCTACAGTAGATGGAGAAACAAAGTGCTCCAGATTGATGTATTTATCTTTAAAATGTACAAAATCCAAGGTCCACCCACCACAGTCTCACAAAATTTGAAACCCTGGTGAAGCTTGTTGTAATTTGTAGCAGAGCAGTGTCGCATTTTGTTAATAATTACTAAAACAAGCGCAATAAAAGGTGATTTTGTGACAATCATCACCACGGTGAGATTGGGCAGCCACGGGTGAAAACATGAATCAGCGCCTGTGATTGAGGCTAAATGACTCCACAGAGCAGCTTTAATGAGCTGCTGCTACTAACGTACAGGAAGGAAATGAAATCTGTCCCGGTGGTGCAGAAACACATCTACGCACAGATGCATAGTAATACCGTCCTGTGTGTGTGTGTGTGTGTGTGTGTGTGTGTGTGTGTGTGTGTGTGTGTGTGTGTGTGTGTGTGTGTGTGTGTGTGTGTGTTTGTGTGTGCAGCGGTGCTGGTGGCGGTGACGGTGTGGAACCAGAAAGGCAGCCGTAACAAGTTCAGGAAGCGAGGAGTTTACCACATCCCCGCTGAACACGAGAGCTGGGAGGACATCCGAGAAAACATCCTCAACTATAACGAGGAGGGAGGGGGGGAGCAGGACCAGGTACATGCGCACACACACACACACACACACACACACACACACACACACACACACACACACACACGATGTACGATGTTCTCTTTTACGTAACAGCTTTAACTTTTATAAAGAAGATAAGGACCAACTAGAACATTTTATTTATAAACAGACAATCAGGTTTATTGCTAAGCAGGTTTTCACATACAAGGAATTAGCCTTGGTGTTTGGTGCATATCAATAAACATATTCATATATAGAAATATAGAAAAATCTAAAAATATCTATGTATGTATGTATGTAAATGAAAAGAGCAGTAGAATATGTGCAATGTACAGAGGTAATAATCCAATAGACGTGCATTAATGTGATGCATTGAGTCAGATTTGAGACTTTACATATATTATTATTATTATTATTATTATATAACATACTATTATATAATAATAATATATTATTAGAGAATATTTGCAATTTTGATTTTATTTTTGAATTGGAGGAAGTGAACCTCGAGATCAGAGGTCAAGGGACCCCTTTGAAAATGGCCATGCCAGCTTTTCCTCACCAAAAGTTTGTTTGTAACATTCATTAACCTCCTTGGCAACAAGCTAGTATGACATGGTTGGTACCAATGGATTCATTTGTTTTATCTAGTTTCATATGATACCAATATCTTCACTCTAGCTTTAAAACTGAGCCTGTTACAACCTAAAAATCACAGGTTGCGATAATGCGTTAAAGAAATAAAACAAAACAAGTTTTATAACGAATTTGCGTTAACGTGTCATGTAAGGGATAATGTACAGCGAGCCGGTCATCGTTGTGAAAGAAACCCAGACAGGGCGATGAAACCCTGAAAGGGATTCTTTCACAACAATGACCCACTAGCTGTACATTATCCCGCTTATTACACGGCTACTTACTGAAGAAATCAATAATTTGACACCAAAACAGTCTGCCAGAGTGCGACATCAGAGCTGCACCCATAGCACCGGTCTGTTATACAGAAATAACAGACTGTAGAACACTGGGATTGACCAATCAGAATTGAGTATTCAACATAGCCGTGTAATAACACTAAATATATGTGTGTGTCCCTCCGTCCCTCCTTCCTTTCCTTCCAGAACGGCTATGACATCACAGAGTTGAAGCGTCCGCTGTGCTCCAGTCTGTCCCAGTCCTCGTCCTGCACCACCGCCCCACTCATCAAATCCTCGCCCGGCTCCCAGGAGGAAGTTCACCCGTCCGGCTCCTCCTGCAGCTCTGGCGCTCCCTACCTCAGCATCCCACATCACCACCATCACCAACACCACTATCAGCACGCCACCGCCAACAGCTACACCAGTGATGCCGCCTACGCCAACTTCACCACTCACAGGGACATGGAGACGAGCGACGGTTATGCGGACGCCCCGCCGGGGTCGCGCTCTCACGTGGACTTTAAAAGCTACGTGGCGCGAATCATCTGGGAGGCGGACAACGACAGCGAGGCGCTGCCATCGGACGCCTACCACGTCTGGTGTGTGGAAGGCTCGGGGTCGTCGGCAGGAAGCCTTAGCTCACTGGGGTCGGCCGCGTCACGTAGAAACATTGTCATCGCCCCTGGCGACGAGGAGGAGGAAGAGGATGAAGGAGGGTTTGTTAACGACCGGCTGTCGCGGTGGGGCCCCAAGTTCCAGTCGCTCAGCGAGATGTACGACCGGCCCCAGCTGGCCCTCACGTACAGGGAGGCTGTGGCCTACATACAGAGGAGCCACAGCCACAACCCGCTGCCTCAGCACCACTAGGGGGCACTACACTACCCCCACCCACACACGGTTCATACAGACTGGGAGGGACGGCGTGCTGCGTTCACGTCCAATCTGAAACAAACCAAATAAAAACAGGATGAGTTGTACAGATAATTACGGAAGCCCTGAAAGGGCCAAAAATAAATGACTCAATAAATAAATAAATATGTCAGCCATATGTAGACATTAATTAACTGATAAAATGTGACTTAAAATGATATTTTTGTTTTAATTTGCTTCTTTATATACTTATCTTTGTATTAATTCCCTTATTTATTTACTCTTCTGTTTTCATTTTATTCATTTTAAAATGTATTTTATATATACATATATATGTTTTTATTTATATTTGTATTTATGTTTTATTTATTTTATATTTGTTTTTAGATGTTGTATTTATTTCTGCATTTGTGCATTTATTTATTCATTTATTTCTGCATGAGATTCCCTTTGCATTTCACCCCTTATTTATTTCCCCAAACTTATTTATTTCTATACGCTTTTCTTTTTACATTTCTTTATGTATTTCTGCCTCATTATGTAAATGAGCGGGCTGTCACTCAACATGTGTCATCATGGGGTCAATGCAAAGGGAAAATCGTGTAGAAATAAATAAATGCATAAATGCATACATTTAAAAATAAATACAAAATAATTTTAAAAAATGCCAAATTAAATAAATAAATAAAATAAATACAAAAATGAATACATTAATTTAAAAATTAATAAAATACATAAATAAATAGAAGGGAAACTTAAACAGAAGAGTAAATAAATAAGCAAACTAATACAAAGATAAATAAATAAAGAAGCAAATAAAAACAGAAATATACATTTATGTCACATTTTATTAATTAATAAATGGCTGTATTTATTTTTTATATTATTTTTGCTGCATTTAATTACATAATCATTTGTTTTTTTTATTCTGGCAGGTTGTGTACTCCATAGTCTTCAACAAATAACTTTAAAATAAACCCTGAATTAAAATCTGATTATTCCTGAAACTGTCCACATTGGTCTAAAAACAGATATTTTTTCATCTTTTGGTTTATTAAATATCAGATTAAAGTTCATGTTAGGGAGTTTAAAGAAGTGAGATAAACACAGTGCATTCATTATAAATGAAGGAGGCACAGAGAAGTAATGAAGGGTCAAAAAAACAAACAAGATAGAAATAAATGTTTGAATTACAAATGTAAATTTGTCCACATTTTGGAAATATTGAGAAAGAATACAATGCCTTAACTGCCTGACAGATTTTTATCTGAAAGAAACTCTAATTTTGTTGTCAAAGGTTCAATAAAGTTAAGTCAAAAAAGTCCTAATCAGCCACACAAAAACACCTGTGTGGGTGAACACTGGGCCTTGAAATCTGATTGGCTGCACCAGACAAACCTCAAAATGTTCCAACCTGATTGGCTGCTGGCCCTGACTATAGGCGGGTATAAGTGTGTGTTCAGTCAGCCATGAGGAGCCAACAGGAGCAGAGACACTGAGTGAAACAAACATTTCAAAGCTTCTGTGTTTAAATTTAACTTAAAATATTCTGATGGCACAAGTTTGGTTTGTAGAAACATTTATTCTTAGTGATCAAACAGAAACAAACTGGTTCACACTCAAAGTAAAGAGTTTCTAAACACCTTAAAGTTCTCATTTCTGGAGTTTTTATTTAGTCAGAAAACTTTTCAAACATTTTGGATGTGAACCAGTTTGGTTCTTTTTTTGCTGTAAACGCACTAGAAAACTTATGGAGGACGGAACCTGCCAAAATAACTTTACTCAATAAATAAATAAATGTCAATAAATGTAGCAGAAATAATGTGAAAAATAAATGTAGCTATTAATTAATTGATCAAATGTGACATAAATTGATATTTCTGTTTTAATTTGCTTCTTTATTTATCTTTAATTTCCTTATTTATTTACTCTTCTGTTTAATCTCCCTTTTATTTATTTGTCATTAAATTTCTAAATATATATATTTATTTTTCCATTTATTTGTATTTATTTATTTTTGCATTTATTTTTTATGTATTTTTGGATTAATTTTTTATTAATTTTACATTATTTTTAAATGTGTGTATTTATTTATATATTTATGCATTTATTTATTTCTACACGATTTTCCCTTTGCATTGACCCCATGATGACACACGTTGAGTGACAGCCCCCTCATTCGTATAATGAGGCAGAAATGTATAAAGAAAAGAATATAGAAATAAATAAGCTTGGGGAAAAGCATTCAGAAATAAATTAATAAATAAGTACATAAATAAATAAATACATATATTTAAAAATAAATAAAAAATAAATGCAAAAATATGAATAAATAAATAAAAAATAAATAGCTAAATAAATAAATAGAAAAAATACATAAATTAACAAAAGGGAAAATTTAACAAAAGAGTAAATAAATAAGGGGATTAATATCTAAATTAATATCTAATAATAATCTGTCAATTATTTTCTCAATTAATTGCCTAGTTAGTGTGAAATGCAGATGACAACAAGCCAGGGTCAAGTCTTAAAATCCTCACAATCTAGAAGCATTTTTGCTTGAAAAATTACTTGAAAACACAAAATATCTTTCTAATATATTGACGAATCATTTGAGATCTTTCTGCTAGGAGTTGCCAAAGTCAAAAAATGTTAAAATCCTGTATACAGGGACACAGATTGTCTCCCTGTTTGTCAAATTCGAAACCTCAAAACAAGAGACAATCATCCCGTCTCACCCGTGGAATTAAAAAAAACAGCTTTCAGTAAATGTGGCGTGAACGCAGCAGTCGTGTTGGTGAAGATGGCGGCAGTGAAGTGGTGAAACTTTCAGGGCTGCAGGTTCATTATGTGATCCAGATGTTTCTTTATGTAGCTGCAGGACAAAGAAGTTGGAGGTCTGAGTTCAGACACAAAGCACAGACAGAAGTTGTTATGGGTTCATGTACCAGCTTTACAGGATCATCTTTATTCATGTTTATTTCATTTGGTGGTCGCTGGCTTTTGTTCTTGAACATGTGAAGTGTTTTCTGGAGGAATATTTCCATCAATCTGTCAGACATGTTGTGGTTGACTGTGAGAATGATTCTGGTTCATTTGTTAACAACATCCAGGCCTTGATGTGAGTCTCTCACAGAGAACTCAACGTTCTTCTTTAAGGGCATTTTAATCTTTTTATCTCCACAGTTTGAACTTTGACCCCTCCACACAACCTGTCTAACACCTGACTAACAAAAACTCACAAAGAAAGTTCCCCAAGGACAAACTTCTCTTAAAAAGACGTCACGTCGCTGCTGTCGGCATTAACCTCCAACAAACACAATAACCAGCTTTTATTTTCTACCTTCCTGTTGCACTAGTTGATGATTCAGAGTCCTCAAACTGGACCAAAGAATCCAGTAACAAATAAAGAAATCAAAGCCTTGTGAGCTCAGCAGGTGAAACACTTTTGAACCCGTCAGTGTTTCAACATGAAAAATAAGATTTGATAGTTTTCAGATGAAATTATTTTTATACTCCGTTGTAGAAAAACTTCCCAGAAGCTCCCGTCCACCTGCAGTTGGTTGTGCGTCATGTTAACGTGCTGGGTGGCGTCACGTTGAGTGTTTTTGTTATTTTACTAGCTGGTCAGCTGGTTGCGGGTCAGTGTTCAGGCTGACGGTAGTGGTGAAGCCACTGTGGCTCAGGCAAAGAGTGTAGAAGCAAAGAGACGAAAATCCGCCGCTGCCGCCATTTTGGTACTGAAAACACTTCTTATATTTATAATATTTTATTGTTCAACACAGGCCATTTCAGTAGAATATGACAATAGAAAAGAAATAATTTTGTTTTACTTTTGTACGGCACTATTTAGGTGGACGTTTCACGGGCGTTCACTTGTCGTTTTCAGTCCAAAATGGCGGAAGCGTAGCTCTGCTGCTGATGTTTCACTTCTTGGCAATATACTGAACATTGTTTGGCTCAGGGTCTGTTTGGCTGAAGCTAAATTAACAGATTCAGACGTTAATGTGAGCTGGAAGGCCGTGAAAGTTGAGTTCAGACCAGTGATGGCCAACTTATTAATGAGGAAGCACAAAACAATCTCAAGTTTTAATCATCTGCATGTCAAGATTTGAGAGAACAAAATCCTTTATTTTTACATCATGATTTATGTGTTGTATTATTATTATGAATCTGCAAAGTAACTAAAGTTATAATATAAATGCCTGTTAAAGTAAAAACTCCAACATTTCTATGAGATGTCGTGCAGTAGAAGTATAAAGTAGCAGAAAATGTAAAGTACAAGTACCTCTAAATTGAACTTAAGTAGCTTCAGACATGAATAGTGTGTTGCTCTCAGAGCTCAACTCGCAGATTGATTTCCACTTAAATCACTTGTGTTCACTTCGTCGTCTTTTCATTACTCAGCTTCCCATAATGCAGTTGTTGTTCTGCGTTAAAGCGTCCAGTTTGATTTAGTTTAGAGAAGCTCTCCCTGACGGTGAGATGAGGACCAAAAAGGTGTGTTTTGACCTCCCACCTGGGCGCCCCACACCGCTCTCCAAACAACCAAATCAAAGAAAGAAAGCAGCAGTTTGTTGGGTGTCCACAGACGTTAACCAGCGTCGTGTCTGCCGGTTGTTTCCCAGCCTACCTCTCGGCCACGTATGTTGTCACCGCCTGATGAATGTAGTTTTATACGTAGTGAGTCTGAGCAGGCAGAGAGTACAATCACAGAGTTTATTACAAACTCAAATCCACTTTGAATTGCACTTCAGGTCTCAAGTGTTTCCCAGAATACATTCAGGAATTAAAAGAATATTTGCCGCTGAGGTCACTGAGGTCCTGGGATCGTAGCGCCGGTTTGTCACAACGCCGTCAGTTTTTATTTCTCTTCTGGTTCCTGAATAAAAACAAACAAGTGAGCCCTCAAAGAATTGTACTCAGAGCTCAAAGCTATGCATCCAAATGGAAAAACACAGGTGTCTTTTTCTAAACTCATGTGAAGCTCCAGATGTTGTGACACATCTGTTGATGTTTGTGTAGATCCAGTGTGTGTGTGTGAGTGTGTGTGTGTTGATCAGTATGATATGATGTACATATGGACGTTTTATAGCAACTTAAACATGGAATATTCCTTTTGTATATGACTTTTAATAAAAATGGCTTTTCCCCAAAATGTTGATCTGTTGATGCTTTTAGCTTCGTTCAGGTTTCTGATTTAGACGAAGAGAAGAAATAAATAAATAATTAAACTACTACTAATAATGATAATAATAATAATAATAATAATAGGAATAAAGAAAAGACGTCTTGTGTCTCGATTCCACACGGGAGAAACTGCAGAAGTACAGTGATGGAGAAAGTATTCAGATCCTTTACTGCAGTAAAAGTACTAATACAACACTGTAAAAACACTGTTACAGTAGAAATACTAATACAACACTGTAAAAAAACACTCTGTTACAGTATAAAAGTACTAATACCACACTGTAAAAAATATTCTGTTATAGTAAAAATACTAATATCACACTGTAAAAATACTCCAAGCCTGCTTTGTGAACATGCCAAAAAACTGAAAGTAACAGAGTATTAATTATTAAAAGTATTAGTGAGTATTAAGATGTTTTCAGTAAATAGTATGCAGGTGGTTTGTAGGACTGGATTAGGACCATTGACTGAGGTTTATATTCCCTCATGAGGCAACGCTGCCACCATGTGGTGAACTCTGATATGACACAGGACTGGATGGTTTTCTGCTTCATATTACGTTATAATATATTATATTATAATGTATTATGTTACGTTATATTATATTATAGTATTATATTATGTTACATTATATTATATTGCATTATATTATATTATAATATATTATGTTACATTATATTTTGTTATATTACATTATAATATATTATGTCACGTTATATTATATTATAATATGCTATTTTACTTTTTGTTTTATTTTATTGTATTATATTTTATAATACATAATGTTATGTTACGTTATATTACGTTACATTATGTTACGTTATATTACTTTTTATTACATTGCGTTGTATTTTATTACATTATATTACATTATATTGTATTATATTTTATTATATCATATGTACACATGCAAACATTCAGATGTGCAGTGTAAAGTTGAGTTAAAATCTTTGTTAATTTTACTGAGTCAGTGTTTGCTGGGAACGTGACCTTTGACCTTCCACCCACACAGAGTGGACATTGAGTTGACATGAAGCAGATGCATCATTACAAACCATGAATGAAGGTTATCATGCTCTGATGGCCACGCTTTCCCAGGCCGACACAATACATTCACTCAACAGCGGGGGTGCATGTATGTGGAGAGAGGCCTCTGCTCCGCCACAATACCCTATATATATATATATATATATATATATGTATGTCACACACACACACACACACACACACATCTATAAACGCACACACTTGTACACAGGAAGGCCCAGCCACCAAACACAGTGATTTAATGTGTGCTATTCTGACTAGCAGCTCATGAACTGCTGCAGTAACATCTTGTGTCTCATTAACACTTGAGTGTTTTTCTTCACACATGCTTGAAGTCTTATTTGTTTTCTCTGCGGCTGATTAAACTACAGACGTCACACTGAGCTGAGAGCTGCTGTCTGTCGGAAGGTTTCTGCTCTCGTCACTGCAGAGTGGAAACTAGAGAAGCATTATTACACTTTACTGGAGCACAGATTAGACTGCATTCATAGAAATGTCACTGAGAAGCACAGATTATCTGATTAGCGCAGATTAGGGCTGTCAATCGATTAAAATAGTTAATCGTGATTATACTACACTATGGCTTTTTATGAATTTTTATGATATAGTAGAGTATGTCACTAAAAAAATCATAAAAACTCATCGTATAGTATGTCACAAAAAATATGTCAGTCATTTAGAATGTCAAACTATAGTATTACAGAAGAATATTATGACAGACATGTCATAAAAATCATAAAAAGTCATAGGATAGTATGTCAAAAAAATATATAAAGATTCATAGTATAGTATGTCAAAATATATATAAAAGTCATAGTGTAGTATGTCGAAAGATTTTATTAAAAAAAACTCATAGTATGTCAAAAAATTTAATGTTGAAAATTTAAAAAAATAAATAAAGTAAAAGTATAGTACATAGAAAGACTATGAAAAAAAGTCATACTATAGCATGTTGAAAAATTTAATTGGAAAAAGCCATGGTAGAATATGTGAAAAAATTTCATGTCGAAAGACTTATAAATAAAAAAAAGTCATGGTATAGTATTGGACAATTATATGAAAAAGTCATAGTATGTTGAAAAATAAACAAACATTGTATAGTATGTTGAAAAATTACAGATAGATAGATACACCGTCACGCCTTTGTCACGGCCTGCGTTTCAGCCTCGGTCTGGGTCTCGTTCATATGAACGGAGGAAGGGAAATAACTCTGGATTTGGCTATTAGTAGTTTAGGGTTTCATACTGGGAAGTTGATTCACCTCAAAAAACATTATCCGCTGAGTTAAAGACGTCTCTTTCCCAATGTAAGTCTATGGGAACAAGTCTTTTTGGTCCCAATGGCATCACATGACTGACACGGAAGTTGCAGTACCGCCGTTTGGCCGCTACAAAAGTTGGGATCGACGACCAGCACACTTCCTGGCGGCTTGACTTCACCGGGAGGAGAGCAGGCGTTAGCTAGCTAGCCAGTCAGACAATCTAGCTAGTTAGCTAACGTTAGCCAGCCGTCTCCTCCTGAAGTAGTCTCCAGCAGTGTAGGGGTCGGCTAATCTGGTCTCATAGGTTAATGTTAACTTTCTCAACTAACACTCGTGATCCTGGAGAGTGAGTGACAGAACATATTGAGAGAAACTAGTATTTTCTTCAGCCAATGTTAAAAAGACAAGCCAACAATACTTGCTAGCCAGCGTTAACTAACGTGTTCAGAGAATTATTCTGCCTCAACTTAACGGTCCCTCCACAAAATACATCAGAAATCATGTTTACTAACAAAACAGGGGTTTTTAGTATTTCATTAGTTCACACAGGATAGAAAACTATAGACCAAACTTTCATTTCACTCCATTTATTTAAAACATTACAATATAAAAGAAAATTACACATTTCTGAATTGCTCTATTTACAAAAAGGTACATTCGTTAACATCTACATACAGTTCACATGGTTGTTTTTCACTGCAGAGTTTCCATTGAGCTGAGGAGCTTTAGGTTTACAGTCACAGGTTGTTGAACAGCCTTCCGGCTCACTGCAGCTTATCTTACATAGCTGTACAGTTCATATTTCTTTAAAAGGCACTAAGAAAGGACAGGCTAGTGTACAACATTTAATGAGGAACTGTATTTCAACAACAGGTGTCACAGAGCAAAATCATAAATAGCTTTTGCCTTTGGCAGCAATCAAACTGAAATGATTTTTTTTTTTTTTTTTTTTTTTACATATAGACAGACATTTTGTTTTTACATACTAAGGCTTATCAATAAATACAAGCACTTAAAAATGAAAAGCAAAAACTTTGCACAATTGTGTGCAGTTTTCCTATGCAAGTCAAGTTTCCCAGGAATGTAACAAAATTGTGCAACCAGGTTGCAACTATAATAAGAGATTAAAAAAAGGGGAATTATTGAGCCACGCAAACAGGTCAGGTGCATCACAACACCTCCCGGATGTTAGACAGCAAATAAAGTGTCCGATTGTTCGTATGGCTCGCGTAGCAAAACACAGAGCAGGCTCGCTTTGTAGATAATCACATTTTCTTTGTGGCGAGCGTAAATCTGCAGGTCTACACACTATTAAACTGGAATTCAGGAGAGATTTCAATTTTCAGAGCTGAATGAAATGAAATGAGATTCCTCGCTTCAATGTTCCTGAGAATCTAACTGAAGCACCACCTGAAAGCATTCAAGCTTCAAATTTCAAGAACAGCACCAGTGAAACTCCAAGATAAATACCTCACAGGTATAAAATGTTTGGTTCCCTCTCAAAAAAAAAAAAAACACTTTTTAAAAATAATAATAATAATAAAAAAAAAAAAAAAACAGTTTGCGTCCCCACTTTCCATCAGTGGACTCCGGTCGCTGCTGCTCAAATTAAACTAATTATCCTGTAAATTGTTTTATAAAACCAAATTAATAAAAAGACTGACCGCAATCAGGGTTCCTGATTTAGTGTTTAAAACGGAATTAAATTAAAACGTGCTACATTAAGTTAGCCTTTTCCTAAAATCGCATCCCGTTTGGTGCGGACCGGATGTGGTGAGAGAGGTATCTTAAGGTCAAAAACAGTACGGGGAGGTAGCGTGTCCTCGCTGGTCGTGTCCTGCTCAAGGATTGGCTGGTTTCTCTGTGCTGCTGGGCGGAGTCAGAATCGTTCCCACGGCGACGGGCGACAGCTGACAGTCGAGGCTGTCGAGTTGATGGTCCTGACATTTTCTCTGTAGGACGGAAAACAAAGTCAACGTTAGTCACGAAGGATTGAAAAACAATATTTTACAACTTGAACTGTTTATGACGGTAACCCTGCAGAGAACTTGCTTTCATAAGTGTTATTAAAGGACCAGTGTGTAAAGTTTAGGGGGATCTATTGGCAGAAATGGAATATAATGTTAATAAGTATGTTTTGTTTAGTGTATAATCACTGGAAACTAAGAATCGTTGTGAAAAAATGGGGTGCGGCCGCTGGTTTCCAAATATTTTCTGTCGACAACGTTAATCTTGAGCCCTGATGGTACATGCTGTAGTGTAAAAAAAGTGTACCGTTACGTTTTCAGAATTTTGGCACTGACTTGGTATCCAAGTATCGTCGTGACATCCCTGCGTCCAAGTAATTATTTTGTTATTAATGTCATGTAGTTGGGCTGGGTATCGAACACAAATGCTTTTTTGATACAGGTGAAAAGTCATAGTACAGTATGTTTGAAAGGTCATAAAAAGCCATGTATGTATAGTTTGTTGGAACAAGTCAAAAACTTATAGTATGGCAAAATAATGTCAAACAAGCAACAAAAAAAATGTCACACTATGACATAAAAAGTCAGGATAGTATGTCAAAAGAAAAATGGCATAAAAAGGTCATTTATTTATTTGACAGGGACATATTTACATTTAAATAAAGAGAACTTCTAGCTGTAGCTAATTTGCAGACCGTGTACCTGGCTAGGCTTTTAAGAAAAAATTAAAATACATAGTATAGTACATCAAAACAAATGACCCTTTTTGTGTCGACGTCATGATGAGGTCATGGTGTTAGCTGGAGGCTAACACTAGCAGTGGACTAAAGTTACACATCTAAAATGTCATCTTGTTGTGTTGTTGGGTGCCAGAATCCAGATATCACATACATCTGAGATGACCAACTGTGATTCGAGGCTCTAGCGAGCTACAATAGCGGAGCAACGTTTCAGAGTAAATGTTGCTAATATTTAGCCCTGCGGTTAGCAGAAGGCTAAATATTAGCAATGCAGGTGGTAATGTGCATTGAGTATCGGAAAACTGATGATTACCAAAAGTTGTGTATATGGTCAGATAGTTCTTAAAGATTGACTGCATTTATTTAAACAAAGTTTCTCTGTCAAGGTATCAAAAAAAAAAAGTACTTGTATTTATTGAGCCTTGGTTGTAACCGCAGTGTGTGTGTGTGTTTTTTTTGCTCACCAGCAGGTCCAGATAAGCCACGTGCGTCTGGATGTTGTGTCGGGCGTCAGGTTTCACTTTGGGGAAGTTCTTGAGTTGAGGTTTGGCTTGAGATCGCAGCACGTCCATGAAGGGACTCATCCACCGAACACAAGGAGCCACGCCGTCCCACGTCAGGCCTGACAGGTTAGAAATTAAAGTTAAAGCCGAGAAAACTACGTCACCTCCAGCAACATTTCTTCATTGAATTCTGATGCTCTAGAATAATTAATCATGTTTCCAATTCATCAAAAACTCAAATAAGTAAATCCTAAATATTTAATATTCTTAAGATAATTAGAAAAATCCACAGTTGATTATTCCTAGATAGTTTAAAGTAAAATGTATATACACTGAGTGATTATATGTTCATTGCAGCATTAAATCAGATGTTCAGGTGGGAAAATCAAACTCACCTGAGACTTTATGAACGACGTCAAACGTGGAGAAGTGGCAGAAGGCGGCCGCAGCAAGAACACTGTAGCTGTAGTCCAACGAGGTGACATCCAGCATGCACAGGTCCAGCAGCTGCAACACACAGGTCAAAGGTCAGTATGATGTGTTCTTTAGAAGCAGGGCTATTTGATGTTGTATGATCTAATGTGTTGGTGATGCAGGTGTTGGGGGGTACCTGTGTGATCTGGATGTACGTTTCCTGGGAGAACTGCGGCACCAGGAAGTTCTCTCCTTCCGTCTGGGCATCCACCTGAGCGTACAGCTTCAACCAGGAGATGGGCGTCTCCGGACACAGATTCCAGTTCAACGCCTGCAGGACGACACAAACAGATTTAGGTTTACATACAGCGTCCACAGAATAACCACGTAGAGGTAGATTAGAGAGGGAGAGAGACTTTCTATAAACAAAAAAAAAAAATGCTCGACCAAACGGTTGAATTGTCATTTAGTGATAAAAGTAGTGCTGTTAAGATAATTTAAGATTTTTAAGAACATTCACTGTTAATCTCATTTCATGTTATTCCATTATATTCTGTATATATACACATATATTTGATCAAAAAATTACTAGTATGATTTTTCACCATTAGAGATGTTTTCAAAGTAGCTTACTGTAAATATCTAGAATAATAGTACTGGCTTAGTACTAATGTCATGGCAATAAACTGACATGTTGTTGTAGTATAACAGTGCATGATTTGTATTTTAATGATTCATTTATTTATTTATTATGCCCCAAGGAAATAAAAAATTAAATTGCATTCAGGATGAAGTTTTAATACTTTAATCTTATTTCAGTAATTCAAGATACATGTGGTCAAACTGTTCTTGTATTCTGGCACATCTCCACTAGTTTAATTTGTACATCACTACAGCATAATCATTTCTTGACCAAGAAAGAAGTGTGAACAGAGTGATTTAGTAGATGAACATACCTTTAGTATGTGAAGCTCTGTGCGCTGGATGTCCCAAGTTTCACAGGCTCCATCTGTGACGTAGGCGAACTCTATGATTTTAGGAGGGTAGATTTCCTGAAGAGAAGAGAAAACAGTTATTTAACAGAAGAATCAAATAAAATATATGGTGCGATTAAACATCTAGATGATGGTGTGATTTCTACACTACAAATAGTATATATGTATTTTATTGTAGACATTTTAAAATGTTGAACAGAGGAGGATGAGGAGGGACTCACCTCTATCTTGGAGGCGATGAAGAGTGCTGTGATGCCGATGAGCTGCAGGTAGTCTTTGTTGACGTTCTCCTGAGTCAGCATGAAGCGGTCGAAGAAGTCCTGAGCGAGGTAGGCCGTCTGCCGGTGGAGGGAGTACACCTCACACACCTACACACACACACGGATACACTTTTACCAACTGGCAGACTATAAAGATGATGCATCTTAAAAGTATCTGTGAATAAGAAGAACAATCTAAAGGATATTTTCAGTCCTCACCTCCAGCAGCCAGTCCAGCAGAATCGCCCTCATCTTGGGCTGCAGTTTGGGATGCCGCTGCAGGTAGCTCTTGTCATGAACGTACTTCAGCTCCTTGTTGAGCATTTTGATCCACACGTCGTCTGAGCTGGCCCAGCTGGAAGAAAAACATCTGCTTTTAACATTCATTCATTTTAAGATCAGACCTCATTATTTCATCTCTCAGATGTTTGAAAATCTT
>CAKAOH010000587.1:0-25180 GCA_916701665.1 Sebastiscus tertius | reverse complement strand
CACACACACACACACACACACGATAATAATGTCAAACACAGTTATTGCCACTGAAATGCACTGATGTATTGTAACAAGCGTTTTACAGGTAGGGTTGGTAATTGTCTTGGGCCTGTGTGTTTACCTGTGTGTGTGTGTTCTTTTGTGCCTGTTTGTTTCCCCAGGTACCGCCTTTCTCCCCACCCTTGCGGTTGCAGCGGGTGGCCAAATCATATCGCTAATCATGGCTGGGGAATTTACGATGGTCAGTTGACCAGTGGCCGTAGACGTACGACAGCTACCTTGTAATCCGTGTGTGAACTGTGACACACGTGAACTGTTATATATTTGTGTTTTGTCTGTTTTCATCTTGGGTTAATAAGCCCGTCAAATCATTTAATTTGGGCTAGATGAAATGATTGGACGGTCTACATGCCTGTCTGCACTCATTCTGCCTTGTGCACTCATTACACATCACCAGAGTCTTCCACAAGCTGCTTGGTTGACAGCTGTGATTACTAACAATAGCCATGTTCATTGATTTACATTGATAATGATAATTTTGGGGGAGTGGCTTTGGAGGGAGGCCTGAAGGGACTGTCAGTGTCGCCGCTTGCCGACTTTCTCCCTAGATTTAGTGACCTTTGGAGCTAGTGCTGCCAGCTACTTTCATTGGAAAACAGTTGGCAACACTGGGCTCGGTTTTTCAGTTGGAACATTTTTAAAATCTAGTGTACCCTTGCTAGTTTCTCAGCATTACCGACCCGACCTTTAAACGCGTTAAGGCTGTCAGTTTACATAGATGATACAACATTGGAAATGTTAACAATTTAGCCCCTAGCAGCCGGTAACGCATGATTGATGTTCATATAAATGCAGTATACATGTGATGTATAGGCCTTTCAATTGGAAATGATTGAGATTATTTCTTGTATTTTTTTTAAACCTCATGTTCTTTGGTTGTGTCTATAGGGCATCACACACATCCTGACTTTTCAATACCATTTGCTGTGCTTCCATTTCTGCACCTTTATGTCAATACATCTTACAGTAAAGAGGACGGATACACCCACACACTATAACAAAGTTTAACAGGTTTCAATAACGTGATACTGACAACTTAACATTGATCCAGCCGTCTTTTTGCTACAGTGACCAGGCAGGTCACCAAGACAGAATATCAGGATCATGGACAGTTACATCACTGCTTTAAATGGAAAAGAAGATGTCTTTCACTGTCCGACACACACACACAAACAGGAAAAGCTGAGCTAAATCCCCCCAACAAATAAAGTGCCAAAATCATACATCAAACATACTGCCACTTTGTCACACCCCTTGGTGTCACTTTAGGATTAGGCAACAAAACCACTATAGTTAGGTTTAGGAAAGAACTACATGGTTGGGCTTAAGACTATGACGTTTATACAGTGAAAATGAAACTGAACGTTGTGAACACGGGACACGAATGAACAGCTGATTGTAACGTGACACATGTGACACAAACAACGATCTCTTGGATGAAAGCCCTGTGTTTGTTGGACCCATCCACCTCGTCTCTTTCGCTCTTTAAACTATGTCACCCTCCAATCGCACTTTCTATGAGCATTTACTGGGTTTACATTGTAGTTAATGCCGTGTGTGGTGATACAGAACGCTGACGACCGTGACAAAGCGTATTTAACACCCTGGGAATGAGAATGGATGTATTATTTTTATATGTACATCATGTTGAAATTAAGTTAAATGCATTATTTGTTTGAACTGAGGCGACAACAACGAGGCATCTCGATGACATCTTATTGTATTACTGCTCTAGTGCTGGCATTATCACTGTTCAGGCCAGTTTAGTGACCTCTCCGGCTCATACTGGAATTATGTTGAATAACAGCAATTAATGTTTTGTGACAAACTGCTGTAGAATCAAGCCTTACTACAATACTGCATATAGCGTTGTTTGTATAGTAATATTAGTTGTGCTCTCCTAGTATTGCAGTAAGACTCAAAACTAGGGCCTTTAATAGGCCTGAACCTTTGACTAAATATTGAGTGACCAAACACGTAGCAGTGTGGGAAAGCTATTGTGTGACCTGAGTGAACTCTTCATTTTTTAGTTACTTGACTTACATAACCAACGAGAAGTATTGATTAGACTTCTAAACTTAAATTGAGGACTAAATTTGGATTGCAGCTTACTCACTCACTGTGTAACCTTCTATAGCTGCATAGTCATTCAGCATCACACCGGAAATGTGGTAAAAAAAAAAAAAAAATCACTGCACAAATGGATTTCCTCTAATACTGTACATTCAATCATGGTAGGAGGATATACAGTAGATTTAAAATAGATCACAATATCATACCCTATTTCAAGCATCCTCTCATCCGTCTCTGCCCATCTCCGGTTCCTCTAGGGATGAGTAGGAGGCTTCCTCTGCCCTACACTGAGCCAACACATAATGTACTCTTCTTAATGTTGTTCCATCATTTCATAAGGTGTTGTGAAAGCGGAAGATGATACACACTGACCAGCTAATGTTAGAAACCCAGACAACCAGAAACAGTTCATGCTGCATCTTGAGTGAGAAATGCGCTTCCTGTCCTGTGTAAACAGAGGTTACAGGTAACTTTAGCTCTATGTAGCTGGGGACATATATCATATCAGTGTTTGTGCACATACATTTGGGTATCTGGAGTGCCTAACCACCCACACACTATGAAATAAGACAATCCAGTCAGTTTTCTGTGGGCTGCCTAGATCAGAAAACATGTGACTCAAAAAGCCATTCAGATTTGGATCCCCTTGCGATGTCACATGCAGGCCCCCAATTAGAGTATACCCCTCCCCATCTGAGTATCTTGGTTCACACCTCCGGGTCTGAAAAGTGAAGCCAATGCGGAAGTGTGTTAAACTTGGGTGTTAAAGAGACAGACGCTAAAACAGAGCGTTTCAGACAAGAGGGTGAATACAGGTATATTCAGACCGACAGAATGAGAAACATAATGTGTTTTTTGAACATTAAAGCATGTAAACATGTTCTAGTAGTACTAGTAAAAAAAACAGAATACAAGTATGAACCTGAAAATAAGCATGATATGTCTCCTTTAAATACAAAATCCCTTTGTACTGAGGCTTGGGGGTTAACAAAGCCATGCTGTTATATAACAACAGATGGATGGTTAGATACTGTGAGCAAAAAATGTCCCTGATAAGCAGCTGTCAATGTCAACTGCCTTATGAAAGGAAAATGCTGTTCGGTCACGATGTCTGGAGAATGGCTATTTTGTTTTAGCCTTGGTTGGACAATATATATAAGGAGGACACAGGTGATTTAACTGTAGACTTTGCTTCACTTTGCTGTCCACACTGCATATTCATGAAAACATTAGTTAATTCAAAGGATTGTTCTGGTACTTAAAGTCTATAATTATACAGCCCTTTCTAAAAAGTTATTTGTCCTTATTGTAAACTATCTTAAACAGCAATTTCCATTTGTTTAAAGGTATCAGTGGTGCTCATGGGACATTTCCAGCTCTACTATAAAATATATTTCATTTTAATTTCCTCTCTCTGTCTCATAAAATACACAACAGAGATTTATCAAAGCCTAATAAATTGCAGAGGAAAGCACATAACATCTTGGAGTCATGTCAAAGAGGAGGTCGGGCACTCAGAGCGCAGAAATATAAAACATACCCTGCTAATCACATTGCGTATGCTTTGTGATTAACACAGATGCTTTTGGCTACAGTTGCAGGTCTGGTGTATACCTTCCTCATTAATTTGATTTAAAAAAAAAAAAAAAAAAAAAGAGTATCCCCTGCAGCAGACATCACTTGGAAAAGGAATCCATTTCAATTTAGATGGCTTCCAATCAGTGGCACTCAAAGTGGTAATTACAGTATATGACAAGTGGCCATGTACACCCTGATACCACTAACAAGGTGTTGGTGCTGCTCTTTTTGTCATTCAAATGTGAACGTGTTGACACCTGATTAATTGGCCACACTGATTGAAGATTCTGCATCACCTCAGAGGCGTACACAGTGGACATAAAACCACCTTAGATCAAACCTTTGAAGGACAGTGGATAGCTGCAAAGGCTTTAGCATCATCTGATTATTTTATACAAGAAAACAAAAGCCGCACGTTTCCCAGTTTGGTCGGCCATTGTCATGATTCACGCTCGTGCTCAGTGGTTTCCTATTCGAATCACTCAGCTGCTTTTTGGAATAGATCTATTAGGAATCACAAGCTCACCTTCTTGGGTTTGAATATTCTGACAAAACTTTCAAAATAAGTCCCAAATGTGTTCATACTGAGCTAAATAAAACAGAGCACTTTTCAGAAGACTTTTCTTTTGTCACATCTCTTGAGCGTGTTGGGGGAATGATGCGTGCAAAGTCTGCTTGTCACATGTTTGTCATACTTTTACAGGGAGTGCTGAAAATGTGACAACATGACTTCTCAATCCCTTGGAGCATATTGTAGGAACCCAAATGGCAAAAAAGTTTTTCTTTTAGCCCGTCAAAATAGCACAAAGGGAAATGGCACATATCCTTTGATGTGAGAGGATTCACTCTCATGGATCATAGTATGATGATACACCCAGTTAAACAGGCCTAATGAAGGTTAATTGATCGCAATATTGACCTTGTTATATACCATACATGCTGCACTTCTCGGCCTATTTTGTTGGTTCGTAGTTTATTTATCCTATTACTGTGGATAATTGGTCACACAATGTTACAATATCAGAGCTGAGTTTAATTAAGTTTTCCCCAGAAATCATTGTTGCTGCAACCATTAATATAAAACGCTTCGCTCCCTTTGCACCAGAGATATTTCCAGGAGAAAAGCTACCCAGCCAGCACCAGAGTTGCGACAAATGTAATCAACAAGGAGCTGAAGCGTTTATATGCTAACTGGTTTATGTGTTAAACTGCAGAGAGATAAATTTAAACATAGTTATCAGCTCAAAAGTATCAGGTAATGACAGAGAAATTAAGCTAATGTAAATCTGGTGTTATGTAGCCTATGACGGCATGTTAGGTAAAAAAGAAAGGCCGTGGAACAGTGTGTTGCAAACTGCAGTAAAATCCCAATTGAGATGCATATTCCAAATGCATTACCTACAATGGCCCTAATTTGCCAATGTAGTTATGTGAGCCCAGTTGAAGAAATTATTATTGAGATAAAATCATAAATCTGTATCATCTGTAGGATATCCGAGATGAGGCATAACTGGGAGATCTGGCAGGTTCAGGCGTTCGGCCAAGGATGGGCCTGGGTATCGATTGAAATGCAACAGCTCTTCTGGTCCATCTCAAGTTAATGCCAACATAGCCTTGCTATTTTATCCCTCAGTTAATGACTCATGTGACATGAGGATATGAATGAGCCCCAGGGGGGAACATATCTGGGACCCCCCCAACTAGAACTGATGGAAGCCTCTAAAATCAGTGGTGAAACAGCTTCAAGACCAAACAGCAGCTCATGGTGACACACTGCCCTCCAAAAATGAAAGAAAAGCATGCGTTAAGCAAACTTCATGTATAATGACTTAAAAAGGTGAATAAATAAAAAGGGTCTTTTATTGCAAAAACAGGGTGAACATATTGCCATGTGCAAGACCAAACCATTGTGAGCTCAACTTACAGCCCGTGTGGCTTTGGAAGGCAACCAGCAATCAGCATCGACCGATCAGGAGAAGGCAAATGAGAGGCAGCATGTGTCTGTGATTAACTCATCATGTAGGTGGGTGTAACCAGAAGGCCTGCAACAATGTCTCAGTAAATAAAACTGATTATGTCACCTTTTACCTGATTGTTTCACCCTTTCTCCCTCTTGGAAATGAATTAAACATGTTATTTTTTTGGTTCTGAAGAGCATGTGTCAGTTCTTTTTTTCTACATTATTTTGATACTATTCTTGCACATATCTTGTCTTGAAGATGTTGTGAAAAACACTTCCCTCCCACTTCCCCCCCCGTACCTAAAACTCATTCTTCAATGATCAAGAAAAAAGCAAATTCAGTTGCTTTTCATGAACTGCTGGGTATCCTATTACCTGAATGACTGAGAATCATTCTAGGGATTTTGTGACACCGTATTTGAAAAGAGATGCAGTGGCAACCATTTGATCTTCATTTACTGCCAAATGCACACGTGCTTCTTTTCCAGTTATCTTCATAAACTCTTTATGTTGTAAATGATCTGAAAAGTACTGACAACTGCAGGAATCTTGTGTTAAGTTACCACCTGCTGTGCCTATCCAATACGCTTCGAGGAAAAGCTTTGCTTTTAACTTTTGAATATCTTCTTAAAAAGGTAACCAGCATTTAATCAGCATACTCAATCAGTGACCTCCTGTTGGGCGGCGTGCAGCTGATTTCAATTTAAATCAACTGGGGAAGTTATTTATAGGCATGAAAAGAAAGAGTCACTGTCTCACTGTGGCAGGGTCCAAGACACTGACTGGAGCCATAAAGTACTATATGACAGCCCTGCTGATGACTATAATGATATATATTTCACCTAAGAAAAGATGGGATGAACCAGTTTAGCATAAAGCCCTGCATTAAATGCCAACCCAGTTTAGTGAAGCCTGAAAATCAAAACAATAGAGCTGATCTGCAGTGTTGGGTGATAATTCACTGTGGGTTCATCACTATGAGTGACCCCTTCCACATTTATTTATATTCAATACAAAAAATAAAAAATACAGGCTCCATAATTATGAAATACATATTTTAATAGTTAATTCTAAATACAAATATTGAGCAGTGTGGCTTTCCGCTTGCATAGACTGAGATTCAAAACATCAATTTGTACATAACTAAAGGAAAACTGGCTGTTTTTGAAAATATAGTTTTTGATCAATGAAGCCAAAGACCATGTGGGGGCAGGACAACTGGAATAAGATTATAAAGTGCAGTAGCCCATGTGAACTTTACGTTTTTTGTACACTATAATTTCATCTGTTTTAATTACTGCAATTAATGCAAATTCTGTTTAGATCTGAAAATGACACGTAATTTGTGCAACACATCAAGAAGAGGAAAGACTGCAAACATTTCTGTCGTTAGCTTGCAGCTGTGTTACATGGCCTTCGTTTGCACCTACAGGTGTCTTCAATAGCAAATCAAGAGAACAGAGCAAAAGACTTCTTGCTGGCCAACAGCAATCAGCACACAAAACACCTGGTAGTCAACATACAGGCAAATAATTATAGGAGCCAGGCTATGTATTTACACAAATAGGATACACAGAAACATTGTAGAGGACACACTGGTGTTTGCATAGAAAGGTTTCCATTAGACAGCATGATAGATCTATAAGTTATCTTACTACCAAAGTCACATCCCCTCATCAACATTAACAATTCTTATTGTGGCATAAAAGCTTCAACTGGACCATAAAGGAAAATACTTTATTTCTAATGAAAAAAGGACATACTTTGCACAAGAAAGGAACTTGTGCATTAATTTCCCTTCTCCGTGACAATTTGGTGTCTGAAAATGTCTACAAATACAATAACCTCATTCTCTCAATTGACAGGCTTACATTTCTTGATTGCCTCCCCTCTCTTTGGCTCGAGACCTTTTTCTATGCTTCTCATTGCACTTTCCCTCCTTGTAGCACATCGGATTAAAGACTGCTTTCCAAGTCCTGTGAGGCTCCCACTAATATAATGTCAAATTGATCTGTCAGCCAGAGGCCCTCTGAATCTGGGACACTTTCCCCATCCCAAAGGCACGATTAGTGATTAAAATGCCGCGCTACATCCGCGGAGCAACTGGTGGCTGCTGCTGGTTGATCTTTCAAAAAAAAAAAAAAAAAAATTAACATCAGGGGTTCGCTGGTCAGCGCGTGTCACAGCTCCCAGCATCGTCCTACTTTTGTTCTCCAACAATCCAACACTTTGAACTCGGCGTGACCCTGTTCATCTGTAAACCAGCAGATGAGCTGTAAACCTCCTCCTTAATTTGCAGAATAAGTGCCGCCTTGCCCTTAAAACGTATAACTCCGGAAACATCTATGAATGTTAAATCTCTCTCCCCCCGGCTATAACTGCATGGCATTTATCTTGTGCGAGCGTTACCGGCAGATGAAGCGTGTTCATCATTTTGATGCGTTTACTTGACAGAGGAAAGGTATTGTGGTCTAAAGCGTGTGGCGGGAATGTGACACGCATCCCCCGCAAGCGCCCGATATGACTGTCAGAGGTAACATAACAATGTTTGTAGGCCTGACAAAGACGTGAATCAACTGTCGCCTTTGAGTGTATCCCCTGAGCTTTCTCATATGTGCTGCTGCGTGCATTTCCACTTGCAAAGGCCAGACAGAGAGAGAGAGAGAACTTCACAGACCTAAGAGGTGATCATTGGGAACGTCAAGAGTGATGGATTCAAAGACATGCCTTGGCACATTTATGCGCTCAGGGAGAGTCGGCTAATGATCTGTGGCATATGGACAATTATTCTTATGGCATTGATCATTTCCTAATCAGAGTAGTGCCCCTTAAGGCCGCCATGCTGGATGGCTTTCAGCCTCTTGCAGAGATGTCAAGGGGGACTGATCTGCAAAAACAAAAAGCCCAAGATGAATGGATGAATAATCTCCACAAGGCCATAGATCTTGTTTTTATTGATAAATAATTGTCAATTATATCAAAGTATACTCAAAATCAATGCATGACTAATCCTACATAACGTTTTTTATAACACACTCCAATTTCCAATCTGCTAGCCGCACGCATCATCGATTCTCTCTTACATGAAGCGAGCACGTAAACAGCTTCCTTTGCCACATCGTGCTGTCATTCGCATAATATGCTTTGTGTGTTCAAAGAACTATGGGTAGAAATGATCAATTAAAAAGAGACAAACCCATCATTTACCTCAATTATTGTGGGGATTTGTCAGTTTTCCTTCAAGGCAAAGATATGGGATCATAAATCACAGGCACACAAAACATTCCCCCGAGAGAGTCGCAGAGACTCTTGGAATGGAGAATGGCTCTTCAGTGATATAACGACATGCCTCCAGGAAGAACAACACACAGCTACTGTACACCCCTCCCACACTGAAGAAAGTGGAATTCAGATAATATTTATGTGAATATGAATAGAGGTACAAAAAAGGGTTTATTGTTTTTAAGAGCCCTGTGTCACCGGAGGTGTTCGCTTATCAATAAGAGCAGCTACAGTTGTGTTTACTGTAAAATCCAAACACTCCACAGTAGTGTACTTTTTGTTTTGTATTGATAAGTTATATATATATCAAACCCTTTTCCCACCAAAATCAGCACATATATGCAGTTTTTAAGTTTAAACACTGGAAAAGCTGCTAAAAGTAGGTGATAGACTAAAAAAACAACTTTAAACTTGAACTCCTTTCACATTGCGAGTATGCCATTGCTGTTGCACTGAAGCAGGGTTGGTAAACAGTGAAATGTTACGGTTGTTACTTCTTTTTTATATATATATATCTTACTCATTCAGTCTCTCTTTCAAACTCTCAAACCACAGTTAGTGATTGTTGGAACTGTGGAAAGACTAACAAAGGCGGTTTTGATGAGCTTTATTTAGTGTCTGTTGAGTTTGAATGAAGTGTGTTCCGATGATCAGCGAGGTAAAATGACTGTTGTCTGACTGGAGTCTTGTGGCTTTGAGAAGAGCTTATTAATTGTATGTTTTGTGCGTAAATACATTATAGTAATTGTCTGAATCCCTGTTGATTTTATTTGTTCAGTGTCCATCTGGGTGGCATGTTTCCATCACTGCTGATTGGAGCTAGAGCCGATAAACACCAGACTATTGCATAGTTATTTGTCTGGGAATGAATGCTGATGGTAACATTTCCCACTAAAGACAAAAGCCACATATTAGTGGGTGTTTTTGTCCAGTGGGAAAGGGGCATAAGTGTAAGTAAAATATGCTTAATTTTAACAAGATCAACACCACTTTAATTTTGCCAAGTGATAAACAGATGGAAAGTAAAACTAAACCAGTTCTTTTACACAATTTAACACAGGCAGCACTGAATTTAATCATTGTCGGGGAGTTTCAGAAAATAAATATGAATAAAATATATTCCTGCAGTGGAAATGTGAAAGCCTCTGAAACGCCACACAGGTGTGTTTAGTTAACCTGGCTGAGTAGGACTCTGCTCAGGACTGAGTGGGCGTGTACACACTAATTGGTTGACATCTTCCTTAGAGTGTGTTCCTATCCACGTACTTCCAGAAGTACACTTCAGTGTAGTGCACTATGTGCACTCTGTACTCACTTTAGTGCGTAAATTTCAGCGGGGTAGGGTCGTCTCAAATTCAATACTCTGCGACGCACTGACCGGAAATGACGATCGCAACATTTGACCGCGGCTCGCTACCCGCCAAAATATCTTCTGAAAAAAATTAAAGCAGAGTGGAAATTACGTTTCCAACGTCGTCGCCTACGCCTACAATGTGTCCTCCTGTTGGCTGAAAATGCACCGGTATGTTTACGTATTGTATTGTTTTATTCTGTTATCTACGTCTGTTTGAATAGAGGTTGTGGCTCCGCCCCTTTCGCTACGTAGCCAAGATGGTAACAGTTGAGTGTGGAAAGTGTGTCCAGCACTGCATTTTGCCGTACTTCCCAGTGTGAATGCACTGGGAACATAAGTACGGCAAGTGTAAGTACAGAAGTACGCGGATTGGAACACACCGATAGTCTCCTAGTCGCTTTGTTGCACCTGTTAGGGCGGGACTAATTGCACCTTCATCATTCTTATTGGTAGATGGAGGTTTGTGACCTGATAAAGTCCCATCAAAGCTCCACCCACCCTCATTCTGAGTAGAGCAATCCTCCTTTTGGTTTGCTTTCTGTTCAGTCTTCAACCAACACTCTCTAATCTGCTGTCTGACATTTTTGTCTGGGTTCACAAACCCTCCAGCAAAACCTGCGTTACTCCTTGTAGGCTTACCATTGTGAAGACACAACATGTATATAAGACAACTTTGGAGGACACATTTCTCTTTTGGTAGAGGCTGAATGCCACCTCCAGCCCCTTGGCCACACTGAACCACACGCTCCACTGAATGCACAGCAAGCAAACTGATATCAACTCTCCATCAAACTCCCGTTACGACCGCAAACACCCCAAATTGTCAAAGCAACAAGGGCGTTACTGGGAAGATCTGTAATGATGTTTTTCAATAATACACATTACTGAAAAAAAACATACTGCAACGAGCGGTCCAAACCTCCAGTGCACTGTCAAAGATTTAATCGAAATCTAAAATTTTTCAAAACACATGAAGGAAGCACTAAATTAAAAACAAACTCCACACAGCTCGGGCTTGGCTGGGGGTGACTGCGCTCTTGGCGTGAATCACTTCATTAGCTGGATAGTAAATAAAATAAAACAAAGTCTTGCATCAGGTTGAGCTCGGCTCTTTTGCAGATGAGGTAAGCAGCTTATCTGCCTTGCAATTAGGGAGGGATTTTCTTTTTCATGGGCCACATTATTTAGCACAGCTAATAAGCAACTTTGGAGTGCCATCAGAGCAATGCAGGAATTACTTTAGTAGTCAGAAGACGTGGATAATTCAGTGGGATCTGATTTTCAAAGTCAATCTCAAGTACTTTAGTGATTTGAATCAACCCATCCACTACTCTCAAACTTCCCCGCCCGCCCTAAATCAATATTGGTCTCATTCAACACGTTAAAGCCCCTGTTAAAGGATTTAGTGCGTAATGGAACTGGTAACCCCTGACAGCTCCTCCTGTGTGTTGGCTTGCAGTATAATGAATCCTGGGAATACAGCAGAAGGGCAAGGTATTTACCCTAGCTGCAAGGCAACCGCCGTCCATCCTGCAAACGGCTTCGCTGCCACACTGAAGCCCCAGTAATGAGCTGACAGGTGAAATGTTTACGCTCGGATTGCCACTCAAGGCTGAGGGGCTGATTCTCGATTTAGTCTCTTTTGACATTAATAATGCCAGCCCAAAAGGCTCACCTTTCCATTGATTGTCACATGTTTCCTGAAAAGGGTCCTCACACACTTTGATTCTGATACACAAAATCCAAATGGTGCTGCATATTTTTTTCTGTGTTTGTGACGAACATTTTGACCCCGTGCTGGACAAGATTTATATTCAAATACGGATGTCTTATCAGTGTAAATGTCAAAGAAGTTCTGAAAAATAGAGAACCATCCTATTCCCATTAGCTGAGACCTTGTGATGTCCAAGATCAGGGCCGTTTCGAGCTTTTGGAGGCCCCTATTTTCTGAAAGTATGATGGAGGGATTCCAAAGGTGGTCCGGGGGCACTCTTTTAATAATTAAACACATCAATCTGGTGCACTTTAAGATAAAAAATAAGTAGATCTGTGAAGAACTCTTGACAGCTTTTTTTTTTTTTTTTTTCTCTCAAATTCAAGAATTTAATCCCACAGAAAATGATAATAAATGGGAAACACTAGGGCTCCTCTGCATCAAGAAAACTCCTGAAAACTTACACAATTTACAGAATCTGCATTATAACATCTCCTAAATGCACATAAATGAAACATTTTCCTTTTCAAATGATATTTTAAATAAGGAACACATTTAAGTTGATAATGTCATGTGTGGGGTGAAATTAACGGGGAGAACCCAAACGCAGAGTAACAGGCAAAAATGAGGTTTTAAAATAAAAGCGAGCTTTAATCATAACAAGCTGAATATCTAACAAACAACAAAAACCAAACAGAGGACAAAACCAAAAAAATCACAAACCAGGGAAACGCGAGGAACACCAGGATCAGGACAGGAGGTAACAGGTAACACGGAGGACAAGGGAGACGAGGCTGGAGAGACAAACGATCCGACCCGGACAGAGGGAAACACACAGGCTTAAATAGAAGACATGATTAACACAGGTGAAACAAATCAGGGCGGGGCAGACAATCAACAAAAGGCGGGAAAACAAACAAAGGTGGGAAGTAAAACCAGACAAGACACAGGAGGAGAGAATTACCAAAATAAAACAGGAAACACCGGAATAACATAAAAGAAACCAAAATCACATAAACATAACTAATAACAAAAGACTGGCAAAGCCAGAACACGACAGATAAAGCCTCTGGAAATACCTGTGGGTGACACGGGTGTTTTCAGTTAACCTGGCTGATTAGACCTCAGGACTGAGTGGGTGTGTACACACTAATTGAGTGATATCTTCCTGAGTGTCGGGACTAATCACACCATCAGTCTTATTGGTAGATGATGGTTTGTCCACAGGAGCAGAGGTCTAATCAGCTACAATAACTGAGAATACCTTTGTGGGTATACGGAGGCTTTAAGGAATCAAGAATATCCCCCAAAAACAAATAAAATGGTCATTACACAGATTAAACATAAACAACCAAAGCTCAGTAAATACATAGCCTATTTACACATGTACTGTGAGTATATTATTAAATTGTTGTGAATTAGGCTGGATAACAGGAAAAGGTGTATCCATTAAAATAAGGTATTGCATTAACCAAATGCATATGAAGTAAAGACAGTACATACATGTTGTCCAGACAGAGAGGAAGAGGGAAAAGGTTAGAGAAAGCGGAAAGACAGGTTAGTGTGTCAGTGAATTGGTCTACACGTTCACAGAGCTATATTTTATTCATGATAATATACCGTATGTTTAATTACACTAATTGCCATTTTATCACCTATAGTGAAAGAACTGTTCAGGGAAAACCACTTTTAATGTTGGCACACTAAACATTTATGGTGTTACTTTGTAGATATTACAATACATTTGGCAACGATGGCAATGCTGCTGGACTTTTAAAGTAGTGTACGCTATAGGGTTTGATGGGGGCATATTTAGTTTTCTGGTTTTAGGGGCTGGTTTTGTCACACAGACCTGGAAACCATGCCATGTGCATTTACTAAGAAGTACATTAAAGTTAAAAGTGTGTTTCATCTCCCCTGATGAAGGTCCAGTGAGCAAAGGCTGAGCTTTATCATTACATTCTTACACCTTATTGTGCAGGGCTTTCTTTTAACTGTCTAACATCTTCACATTGATCAATGAATTGCAGTGACATTCTCATACAGTATGTAGGCTTGTGACAAAGTGAGAAAGACCTTGACAGAATACTGTATAGTCACCAGCCTTTTGAACCATTTCCATTATGGATAGGCTTAAACATTTACCTCGAACGGAGTAGACATTAAGATGAAGAACCGCTTTAAAAGTCCTTCATTATCCACTTTGTAGGCCTTTTCTGAGGTCAGCTCAGGCTATGGTTAACCCACAGGAAGAAATCACCTGAAAAGCTCGCTTCTTGAAGGCACCTCGGCTGCCGGCCTCCACTTGGCTTGTGCGCCACAAAATGGTTCTCGGCTCCTCTGTGGCTGGTGAGTGGGCTAATGCTCCTCATTAGAGAGGTGACCTTTCCGGAAATTGCCGCTGTGCACTCCTCGCCGCCGCCTGATTACCTGTGTTACTGCGGCTAAAATCAAATACCCCGCTCATTCTCACAAGTCGGAGAAAACACATCTCATGGATGCTTCTCTTGGCAGGCGAACCGGATGCGGCGTGGGGGTTGAGCAATGGACTGGACATGATGATTGTGCTTATGTCAGTAATAGTGGTGTACAGGAGACATGTGAAATGTGTCCTGGGTTTACTCACAGTGACAGAAAAGAACAGCTTTGCCCATTGCTTTGATATGGTTGTATAGAAAAACAGACCTACGTCCTAAATGCCCACTCTTAGTTTTCTCTAGGCACTTAATCGTACACGTTGCTTCAAAACCTTCAAATCGTGTTTGTTTGTCCATGATTTGGCAGGATACCTCAAAAACTATTCTCAGTAAAAAAATACATCAAACAAATCTGAAAAAGTTTAGCCTCGGGCCACTGAACAAGTGCATATACTTTTTTTTGTGGATTCAGGATGATCTTTTCTTAACATAGTGAGATATGGCACTTTTGAACATTTTAACTATTCTCATGGATTGCTGCTCTTCAAGGGAGAAACACATTCTGGCAAGCATCCCATGATTTCCTAGCTATATTTTGATGCAGATCTGGATCCAGATGAAGCATTTCTACACCATTTTGATCATTTCTATCATTTCTACCAACATTTTTTTTTTCTCTTATTAAAAGATGCAGCGCAGTCTGCTCTCTATGAATGTTTTCTACTTTGTTTGATGGTTTGTTTTTTCTTCTTTTTTCTTCAGTAGCATATTTTTCCAAAAAAAAAGTAATTTCAATGGAATATGGTGGATAATTAGGCTATAGTCCAAGAAACTGCAGTTCTTTGCAATGACATGCTCATACTATACAAGTTGTATGTTTAATGTACAACTCAACACATCACACTCTATATGGAAATGTACTTGGCCAGTAAAACAGACCCTGATTGTATTTCTAGTTAAGGTGAAGGGATCTGCCTTCACCTATAGTGAATGCTACTGTTCAGCGATGCTGCTCTAACAGTAAACACATACAGACAACAAATGACACGTCAATAAAATCCAGATTCATTGAGGTCCTCGCAGGAATGTCGATACCGTTGTGGATTCATTCATCACCGGCCAACTATTTCCTCTGGAATGAAATCTGAAGACTGAACTGCGTGTGTGTGACTACTGTAGAGAGAGTAACTGTACTGTACTGTAGTGGTATAAAGAGACACTATCTTTGGTTGAACAGCAGAGCAGTGCTTTTGAAGAGCAGGTAAAGAGCACAGTTTATCCTGCTTCATGCAAGAGAGAATCATCAAATATCAGAGTTTTTCCCCACTCCACAGATTTAGGGAAGGTCATTCATGCTTATATTTCTACCTCTTTACACTGCGACAACTCGCACTACTCCTGTCTCAGTCAGCTAGAAGCAAGCAGCTTGAATCGCAACTGCAGAATATGTACAGTATGCTGTCATTTTTTTTTTGTAAAGTAGTTTTTCTTTTAAATTTCAAATTCTTTCAACAGTGTACATTTATTTTTTATCTACATTTCAGTTGCCTGATCAAATTGTCCAGCAAATGCAAATAAATGCCATAAGACATTGAGCTTTAAACCAATATGATGGAGGAGACGGTGCAGCTGGACAGGTTGGAGACACTTATTTTGAAAGTGGCATGAAATGAGGTTTCATAACGACACGCTGAGGGAGAAGGTAGCTGCAGTACCTGGCAGCTTTCTCCATAATCACACGAGGCTCCCTGTTCCAGGTGGCATTTCTGGCAAACACACATTGCATTCCTGGAGGTGCCAAAACACATTGACGTAAAACGCAATGTTAATCTTCATATTTTGAACTAAGAATGTGTTTTTCACCGAACAAAACCACATACCTTCTCTGTGAGCGCAAGACATATATAAAGGTTTGCCATTGGGTGATAAAATGCAGATTCTCAAACAAATAGCAGTAATCAGGATACATTATAAATGCTGTATGATGGGAGATTGTGTAAAATGGAACAACCAGTCGGGTGTTCTAAAAGCAGCAGAGATGATATTAGCGCTGAAGGAAACCCAGCTTGAATCTCTTATTCTAGTATGATGTGATGATGTGCATCTGAAGAAGCACTGGAGCTACATACTAGTGTTTTTTTTTTTTTTGTTTTTTTTTGCCATTTTAAAATTTAATGTAGCATTAAGCTTTTCAAAAGGCACTGCCTGCGTGCAAAAGCTTGGCAGTTTTTTTTTTTTTTTTTTTTTTTCATCATCGTTGATGCATATCTTTATGGAAACACAGCTCTCAAATCTTCTGCTATAAGATGTGCGAATAAAATTACTTAAACATTACAGTTATAGGGCCTTAAATAGCCTATTCCCATGAACATTTGGTGCCTTTCAGATTCAGCTTGGATTTTTATGTGCCATAATAACATCACATCCAATTCCATAAGCCATGGTCGCAAAGAGCCTTGGGGGCATTCAGTGGCTTTAACACAAATAATATTTTGCCATGTGGCACATTGTTTTTACCCTATTGGCCTGCACGGTTCTAATTCAATTCAATTATCATAATTGTGATGAATTATCATGTGAAAAGCCAAACCTAATAATAGGGAAAATACATTCAATTAAATCACTTACACATTTTTATGAAGCTGTGAAATATGTGATATGCATCCTTTTAGTGCCCATATGTCCAGCCATAATTGGCACTTATGGATATTATTATTCCATCAGACTAAGCAGATTGTACAAAATGTGTAATAAAAACATCAGGCATAACCAGTGTTTTAGCTACCACTAACAGAACTCAACACTGCACTAATAAATATTCTTATATATAAACAATGGCTGAAATAATTAAATGTAACATGAAATATGACCAGAAAAAATAATTAAAGAGGACCTATTATGCTTTTTCCCCATTCATTTAGTGTGTTATATGTTTTTTTGTGCATGTAAAAGGTCTGTAAAGTTACAAAGTCCAGGCCAAAGGGAGTTACTCTCCCCCACAGAAACACTGTTCCTGAAGTCCATCCTTTTCTTCTGTAACATGGTGATGTCACCAAGTAACACATTTGCATAATACCTGCCTAGTGGCTAGTTTGGCACGCTCTTAAACAAAACTAGTTAGAGCGGAGCTGGAACGGAGTCTGAAGAGTCACAAGAGAGTGGGCCAGCTGACCAATCAGAGCAGGCTGGGCTTTTCAGGAGGGGGGAGACGCTAAAACAGAGCATTTCAGACAGAGGGTGAAAAGAAGTGCTGCAATACAGCCGGTATGAGAAAAGTAAAGATTTTTTTGAACATTAAAGCATGTAAAAATATTCTAGTAGAAACCCAAAATACAAGTATGCATTGGAAAATAAGCATAACAAGTCCTCTTTAATGCAGCTTTAAACTAACAATGAGGTTTTATGATTTCTGATGGCTTAAGAGGAGTAAATACACTATTCTGAATACCAGATTACAGCTGTCTTCTCAATAACAGGCATGCATGTAAATGAAAATTTAGTTAATTTGTAGTAACTGTATATGTATTTTTAGTTTCTGTAATACAGACATGTGAGAGGCAGCTCGCAGAATTCATGCTGCTGTACAACAGCTTAACACTTTGTTAAATCAATGTTGACTGACTGACAGTGGCTTTAAGGCAATGTTTTACTCGTTACAAATTAAGATTTCTGTTGTCATATCGGGGTAAAACGGTAACCGATCACAATTGTGCTGACATACGATGATATTTCAGCCCACAGTATGAAAACGGCAAATCTCTTCCCCTGAGCGGAGGCTCATCCCTCTTTAATGTGTTCTATTCCAAGAAGGGCTCGTGGGGTGAATGCCTCTTGGATGACCTTCCCCAGCTGATGAATTCCTCCACAAAAACACCCTGTGGTATTGCGACGGCACTCGGAGCAGTCATATTGAAAAGTCATGTTCTGTCAGGTGCAAGTTAAGCTGTCATCCATTTGTTTTTTATAAAAACGACCTCTCTGTCTTGGGTTTAATAGGGATCTGCTCCAATAATGTGACGCTTTTTCTGTCTGAGAAATTGGATTGTTGATTCCTTCCTGTTCAATATGAGTGGTATTTAAGGGGCAACGCTTTTTTTTTTTAACACTGTGCATGGGGCACAACCAAAGAATAACTTTCAACCAAGCTTTACATAAAGCATATGGGATGTAGCAAACGAATAATAGACTTCTTACAGTGGATCAGGGATCCACTCGGATGCCTATGAAATGGAATTTTCCAGTCTGACACCCTGATAGACACACTGTTGGAAGCGTCTGCAGGTATATATGCCACAGTAAGCCATCCATGGAGAAAGCTCAGCCAATCTGATATGGCATGCATGGCGTCGACGTGGTGCGTGCATCCACATGGTTTGTTTTTATCAGTGTGCCGAGGTGGTAGATGGAGCTTGGCGGAGTGTAATGGAACTCCCACTGTACCCCTCATCCCAGGGGTTGAGATCTGTCTGATACTATTAATAATGACATTCTGCTCATAATCAGGCAGCTGCAACAGGAAATAGATGCACACTACTGAAACATGGGAGGAGGAGAGGAGTCGCTTATGTTACACAATGCACTCATAGATTCAATATAGAAGTGGCAGTGCGGATGGGGAGCAGACAAGTGGAGGCTGTATAGTGCTATTGTTGGAAAGTTCCAACCAGGACAAGATAAACAATGGTAAAAGTAGCGAAATGCTCTTACATACTGGAAGTCTTAGAAATTTGTCTGTATTTAACTGTATATAAAGTATGGCTCCGACCAACTATTATTTTCATAGATTTTCTCTTGATTGTTTTTTCTGAATAATTGATTAATATGTTAAAGGTCCCATATTGTACGTGTATGTGCTATATAAATACTGTGAAATACAGCCCATATTCAGAAACTGGGCCTTTAAACGAGCCATCAGGACTTCCGTAACGTTGTGATGTCACAACTATACAGTCACTGGTAGAAGTGCCGCTAAACTCTGTGTAGTTGACAGACTAAGTGAGTCCCAGGCTGCAATGATGCTTTGAAGATGGCGACAGCTGTGCAGATGTGGAAGACCGCAAAATGCTGACCAATCAGAGCAGACTGGGCTTTTTTCGGGAGGGGGTCTTAAAGAGACAGGCGCTAAAATGGAGCGTTTCAGACAGAGGGTGAATACAGGTATATTCAGACAGACAGTATGAGAAAATAAAGTGTTTTTTGAACATTAAAGCATGTAAACATGTTCTAGTAGAATCCCAAAATACAAATATGGACCTGAAAATGAGCATATGTCCCCCTTAAATTTCTGAAAATAGTGAAAAATGCCCAAGGTGACATCTTCAGATTACTTGTTTTGTTCAATCACCATTCCAAGACTCAAAGATACTCAATTTACAATTACATAAACAAGGAAAAGATGTGAATCGTCACATTTGAGAACTTGAAACCGGCTATTTTAGGGCATTTCTGCTTGATAAATGACTTAACAAGTATGGATCAACTACCGTTAACCCACTATTTCCAAAGTAATACAGTATATGTCCTGTCAATATTCATGGGCAGACCCTAAAGATTTATTCAAAAAATAACTTTGAAGCTGCTAAATCACCATTTCAAACACTAAAACAATGGTGGGTGGTAAAGGTTCCGTGCTAACATCATTCATGAATCCCTTTTATACAGTGACTTTGAAGTTAAGTCATCGCAAGTCAAGTCTAACTACTCACCAGAATACCCTGTGAATTTTGGCAAATTACTTCAATTACTGTCTCCTACCAGTCATATTTAGTTTGCCATTTGATTATTTTTGCAATAGTGAAAAATAAATGAACAAAATTAACTTTTTAGCTACTTTTACAGCAACGTGCCTGTACTGTATAAGATGCAGTGGAAACACTCTTTACTCAGCACCTCAGGTACACAATTAGAGATACATGATTCGCCTAATTGCTGAGTAGAGCAGTGGTGGTGTGAGAAAGTTCAACTTGTCAGTTTTCCTTATTTATCCTTATTTATTTCCTAACTTTATATTGTTATTTTTTAACTAAACTCATAACTATAATAAACTCTTATTGTAGCACAACTTAAATGGGCCTTAAGTGTTCTGTGACCTTCTTCATTGACCTCTTTGGCAACCAGCAGGATTTACTACATCAATACAACTAATCTCCTCCTACACAGTTCTCTGACACGGCATCCTCTGACCCATCACATCCACTACAGTCACTCTGTAATTCACATAAACAGCAAACATTTTCACAACAGAACAAGACAGTAAGAAAGAAGAAAAAAAATAGTACAACAGTATATTAAAAGACTTAAGAATGAGGCATTAAAATAACTGAAATGAACAGTTAAAATGTCTATCTGTGTGTGGGAGTGCAGTGTAGAGTGGGGCTGCAAGTGCCTAGAAATCCCACCAGGCACAGACTTTATTCCTATTTTTGAAGAAATCTCAGTACCTGGTAATCGTTGAGTCATTGGTATTGATCAACAACCACATTAACGCCGTCCCCTTCAACATATATTACGAACATTTGGTGCAACGGGGCAGTAAAAATCGTACTTATCGCCACTTAAAGGAGTTTCCACTTGTCTGAACGGGGACTTTTACCGGTGACAAAGCTTGCAAATTAAATAACCGCACTGAGATTATGTTCTCTAGAAAATGGAGATCTCAAATGCAGACTCCGTCTTAGTGGAGAGTTGGTGGACTACTCCGGTGTTCCTTATGTGAACTGTATAAATATTAAGTTTCTTGTCCTCAAAAGTGTGTGGCAAGATGTTGTTAATTCAGCCTGTCAACACCTCCCACAGAGTATTATTAGAGATGCATGTTTTCCCATCTGAACTCCGAGGTCATGCTAAAGGATGGAGCTGATGATGGCTGTGATATTTCGAGTCTATTCTTAATGTTTTCAGTATTTAGCTGTCAGCTATTGTCAGTAACGTTTATGATGAAAAGGGAACATGACAGCTGTTCTTTTTGTTTTGGCCCCCGACGAACTATTGTGCCGCGCGTATTGTTTGAGCAGGACTCACGACATTTAACATCATGTCTGTCGTGTATCAAGGCTTGAGCATTTTGTAAGACATTGTCTCTCAGTGCCTGCTTCACTTGCATACAGAAATCCATATTTCTTTTTTTTTCCCGCAAAATCCCTTCAATATGAGTCTGGCTTAAATTCCCTTAGCTGTCTGTGTGTAATAGCTCAGGCTCAAATAGGGGTAATATATGCATGCCTCTGAAACAATCAGTCTTGTTTATCCAGAGCCCTTGAACCTCCAGGATCAGAAAGTTTCTGCAATGAATTCTGATTTGCTAAATCCCTGTCCAATTTATTGCCTCAACTCTGCACAAACATCAAAACAAACTCTCTCCCTTTTTGTGGCACCAGCTGTTAGATTTACAGAAAGAAAGGGTTGGATGATAGAGACACGGAGGATTCACAATTTGTTTATTAATGTCGGGTTCCTTCTCGCCCTGTCTCTGCCTCCTTCCTCTTCATTTCCTCTTTTCATGAAAAAGAAAAAAAAAAAAATCTTTGCATCTGCACTGCAGCGCTTGCTAACTGAGAGGGAACTTTTACAAATTTTGATAGAGATCTTGCAGGTTGGCGGATTCATTTGAAAGTTGCCTTGGCTGTGTCTCCTGCCACACTCGAGAGTTATATTTGGCGTTAGTGAAAATTCTGTTTCCTGAATGTCTATGAAGTTGTTAGAAGGAGACGGAGCCGTGTGGGTTGAGAGAGCACGGATGCATAATTTGTATCTCAGGTGCTTATTGAAGTACACTCGCTTGGCTGGAGTCGCAGCTTCGCCCAAAGTGTAAAATCTCAGTTTATGGCGCATCTGTCCTCTTTCAGCCTCGATGAAAGGAGATAGAAAATGGAATCAAAAGACTCAGATTTAGTGAAGAGGGGAAGTGATTAATTGCTCAAAGCCACAGTTGATGTTTGGACATCTGCTTATTTGTTATTGTCTCTAATTAAAATGATAAACAATTAGGAATGCAAATCTCCGTCCTTTTGGATTTTGGGAGCAATGCAGAAGTATTTAGCCGGACATGTAGCCTGATTGTGATCTGCATACATTTCAGATTGAGATGACTTATTCTCCACAATGGGAATGTTTATTCTTATCTTTCCAGTTGTTTGGCATTATCCAGTTTTTTTAATGATTTGACCCAATTAAGACAGAGTCTTCAGTCATGATCCATGTGGCTGTATAAAGTGCTGTAGGAATGAGTCCTAAAACACAGAAATGAGTTAGCATTTTTGCACTTCTGGTTCCCTTGTCTGGAAGTCAATGGGTTCTTTGAATGGGTTTTTAGTTAGATGCTTGAAATAAGGTCTGTGGTTAACACAAGCTGAAGAGATTTTAACATTTTGTTCTACGATATAAAATATATCCCAGTAGTAAATACCCCACTTGTGAATTTTGAAGCTTTCACGTGTCTTCAAAAAGGTGGTTAGGTGGTCATCACACCAACTCGTCTGCCTTTACAGCCTCATTTTTATACTCACACCTGGTGGAGTTTGTTTATAGCCCAATGTTAGCTTTTGACCTCTGGCAATTTCATGCTTCAGAAATCCTAAAAGTGGTTCTTATTTGTGAAGATTATCTTGCTGTACAAAACGTGTAAATATCATAAACTTTTGTTTGCCACAGAGCTTATTTTCTGCAATAATCCAAAAAGTCAAGGGAACCGGAGCGATGCTAACTTCCTGGTAGGCCTACAAAAATGTCATCCCTGCACCACTCTATTATGGCACAGCACTGCTTTGTGCTTAATGCTAACATGCTCAATGAGAATCATATGAGGCTACGCAGGTATAACGTCAATCATAAGATAAGATGAACCTTCATTAATCCCCAGGGGGGAAATTTGAGTGTCAAAGCAGCAACTGCAGCAAACAGAATGAAACACAGGAGAGGTACAGATAAATATAATAAAAACAATAAGTAGAGATATAAAAGATACAGAGTGAATGGGTGAATAAATGTAATATGTACATATGTGCAGTCTATATAGTGGTATATGGGATGTATGAGAGTGGGTGGTGGAGTGGTTAGAAGTCCAAGGTGGTTGCAGATATAGTGCATGTTTCAAGTTGTTAAAGTCTTCCTAGTTCTCATATGGGGGTCAGCCGTGGTTATGGAGCCTGATGGCTACCAGCAGAAGGACTGACCCAGGCGCTTTGTGTTGTGCCGAGGAGCGATGAGTCTGTGACTGAACATGCTCCTCATCTTGACTAGCTCATCATAGAGGGGGGTGGGAGGGGTTTTCCAGGATGGCGTCCAGCTTCCTCCTCTTCCTCCCCTCTGCCACCACCTCCAGATTGTCCAGTTCAGATTCAACCACAGAGCTAGCCTTCCTAACCAGCTTGTTCAGTTTGTTGGCATCCCACCCCACCCCAAACATGACACGGCAAAGAAGAGGACACTGGCTACTACTGACTGGTAAAAGCAGCCTATTACAGACATTGAAGGACCTGAGCCTCATCAGGAAGAACAGTTTGCTCTGTCCCTTCCTGTGGAGGGCCTCGGTGTTGTCAGTCCAGTCCAGTTTATTGCTCACGTGTACTCCCAGGAACTTGAAGGTGACCACCTCCTACAATGATCATGATCACCAGCATGTTAACTAAACAAAAGAGGCGGCTGAGGCTGATGGGAGTGTCATGATTATTTTGCAGGAATTTAATAATAAATTCAACAAATGTTGACCTGATGACACTAAATGGAAAGTTCACAAATGTATTTCAATTCATCCTAAAGAGGAACATGAATGTCTGTGCAAAATTTCACGGCAATCCATCCAGCAGTTAAGATATTTCCCTTGAAGCGAACACTTTAACCTGGTGGTGGCGCTTGAGGAAAGCTCATTAGGATTCATCTGGCAATCCATCTAAAGGTTGTTGAGATATTTCAGCGTGGGCCAAAGTGGCGGACAGACTGACCGACATTAAAGCCCCTGAAAATGACCTTGTGTACTTCCAGTCACAGGGTCCAGGATTAAGATTAAAATGTTAATATTTAGCACACAAGCTGTGATGTGTTTCTAACAAGCTTCAATTCTCCATTTGTTGCTCGGTTTGATCTTTTGCCAGACCGTGCGTGTCGGATGTTTTGGATGGGATTCAACAGCCTTTTTTGATCGCAAGATGGTAATGGCTTGTATATAGACCGGAACATTTAATTCTGCCTCTCGCCACTATTTCAGTGTTTTCTTTTTATCATCTAGGCACAATTTAGCATATTTCTCATTTCTATTTCCTTTCACCAATGCCGTCTGGATTCAGCATTTGACACCTTTAGAAGAAGAAAAAAAATGCAGCAAAGAGGAGAAAGTCTGGCTGTGAAGTGATACACTGCATATCAGTCTATATACAAACCTCTCATATTACGCTTTTTAATCACATATCCACACCAGCGGGGCATTAGGTGGTGGATCTCATTGCAATGACGCAGCATTGCATTAGGACTCGGGTTACGTGGGATATTCCAACACTAAATTTCCCTGTGTCCGTCCAGAGGCCCTCTCTGCGGCTGAGTTTATCGCAACAGCTTGAGTGTAGATGACCCGCCAGATGTTTGTAATCTCACACCGAGAAGCTTGTGACTGGGGTTGCAATCAGATAAGGGAACATATAGGAGGGGATTATAAATGGTGACAGTGAGGGGAAAAAAGGCTATAGATTCCACCGTAATCGCTGATAGATGTCCTCTTTCACGCTCATCACAGGCTACTCAGTGTATAC